>JADRCD010155446.1:0-12945 GCA_019843815.1 Montemys delectorum | reverse complement strand
ACCAGCTGGAGAAGATGCAGTGCTGGGGTGAGGTGGCGACAATGTGTACACAGAAGTATGAGTGTGCACACAACAGTGTGAGTGTGTACACAGTGTGAATGTGCACACAGCAGTGTGAATGTGCACACAGCAGTAGGAGTATGGGTTCATATGAATGTGTGCACAGTGTGAATGTGTGCACAGCGGTGTGAATGTGTGCACAGCAGTGTGAATGTGTGCACAGCAGTGTGACTGTGTGCACAGCAGTGTGAATGTGTGCACAGCAGTGTGAATGTGCGCACAGCAGTGTGACTGTGTGCACAGCAGTGTGAATGTGTGCACAGCAGTGTGAATGTGTACACAGCGGTGTGAATGTGTGCACAGCGGTGTGAATGTGTGCACAGCAGTGTGAATGTGTACACAGTGTGAATGTATGCACAGTGGTGTGAATGCATGCACAGGAGTTTGAATGTGTACATGACGATGTGAATGCTTCCTCTGCCATGGAGCCATGCACTCGGCCCCAGTGGCTGTGGTAGAGTGGATGCTACATGGATTTTGCACAGAACAAAAGCTTGACTCTTCTTTTTTTTTTTTTCGAGACAGGGTTTCTCTGTATAGCCCTGGCTGTCCTGGATGAGGTACTCAGAGTCTCAGAGCCATTGACATGTACTCATGGTACTGAAGACCCTTCCTGACCCTGGCAACACACTGGATCTTACTTGTCCCCAGGGTGCCTCGCATAGTCCTTATCCTGCTGGTCACCTTTTGTTGATCTTGCAGTGCAGGGAGGGCCACCCTGACTGCTGGAGAACCTCCAGGGGAGACCCATTAAGTCAGAGCACTGCAGAGCAAGCAGGGCTACCTGAGCCTAACTCAACCTTCTCAAGCCCTGTTCAGGCAACAGCCTCACGGTCTGCTGTCAGCAAGGACACAGAGAGAAGTGGCTTCCCACCCTCGTTAAGCCCGGCCTGTACAATGAATGTTTTTCTAAAGAGGGTGTTGGCTTCCCTGCTGCCTGTGGAATAAAACAATCCTGTGGAGACCAGCTGCAACTTTCCCTTGTGACCTCTCTGGATGTGTGTATGGGAGTCGTGGACAGGGCCACGACCTGCAAGTGTGCAGCTCCTTTCTTAGTATGTGGTGTGGAATCTCCCCTTGGAGTCAGCTGACAGATATGCAGTGTTTTACTGGGTATGGGGTAGATCCAGGGGGTCCAGCCTGCATCCAGCCTGGGTCCAGCCTACAGGTAAGCAGCCTTGTTGGAAGTGTGGGTCAACAATTGAATTGTGGGTTGGTGGTACTACGTCAGCTGTGGCTAAGTGTTCTAATCTGTAAGACTACATGTTTACACTCCGTGGGTGGGGACAGAGAGCCTGGGTGGGATGAGACCAGCCATTGCCAATCGAACAGGTTTAAGATGAGGTAGGACTCAGGTTTAGGCCTAAAGTAAGTTTCAGTGAGTGGCCAGGAAGACCCTTTCTATCCATCCCACTGAAGTCCCAGCACCCAGAGTGGACAATCTCACTGTTGAAGAACGCTGCTTCGTCTTGGCTCTGGGCCATAGAGAAGCAGATGCTTGGTGGTGCTGGTGAAATATGATGTTATATATCATTTGTAACTCAATGTTCCTCTATAAAATTGAATTGAGGGAAGAAAACCTAGATGATCAAAAATATTGTATGGTGGTTCAGGCCTTTAATACCAGCACTTGAAAGGCAGAGGCATGCAGATCTCTGTGAGTTCGAGGCCAGCCTGGTCTATAGTGTGAGTTCCAGGAAAGTCAGGACTACATAGATAAAATCTGTCTCAACAAAACAAAACAAAAAACCAGACACTCTCCTTGCTTGCCTTTTAGCAAAGCCCACTTTCTGTTTCATGCTGACTGAGCTCAGCTTTCTGCTGTCACCACCCAAGAGTCTCGCCATGCCTTCTGCTGCAAAAGGCAGGCATGGCGACAGTGGTGGCTCTGCGGCCCTGGCTCTCAGGGGAGGACACTGAACACAGAGAGAAAACTCTGAGCAGCCTAGCGGTGTGCTGTGCTCAGAAGCTCCACAGTGAGCAAGCCACAGCATTGTCCTGTGGGCCATGATGGCTTCTGGAGTGAGTGAAAGCAGATGCCGTTCTCAGGACTTCTTCCTAAACTCTCTCACTCAGACACACGACTTGACACACATGTGCTCACACACACTCACATACACGTACACTAATATTCAGATTCACATGTGTACACAAACTCGCTCCACAAACCTGCATATGTGCACACAGGCATGACTCACTCTCCCACAGGAGCCCTCACAGCATGCATGTATCCAGACATGCAAGCACATTCTCACTTTGCATGAGCACACATGGACATTCCGTGCTAACAGCTTCTCTTGTGCATGCTGGCACACAGTCTCTTACACGTGTTTCTTCTAACCCAAAGCTGTACTGTGTCTGCTGGGGGTCATAAGAAGAGTGGAAGACAGCTGTGCCTGGGATGGAATTTGGATATATTTCGACAGATGCGCACACTTGGGAAACAATCATCACTGGCCAGAGAGTGACTTCTGAGTTGTTTCTTCTGAGTTTTTGTTTGTTTTTTTCCTTTTCTTTTAAGACAGGCCTCAGCAGGCCTGGAACTCATGATGTAGATCAAGCTGCTTAAGCCCTGCCTCTCCAGCGCTAGGATAACAGGTGTGCATCACAAGCCTGGTCTGGATCGTTTCTTTAAAAAAAAAAAAAAAAAAATTACACTTACTTATTTTGACTAAGCAGCAGTGACACATGATCCCAGCTCTTGGGAAACAGAGGAGGTTGTCTTGGTCAGTTTGAGGCCATCCTGGTCTACAGAGAGAGTTCCTGGGCAGCCAGAGCTATGTTGAAGAACTCTGTCATGGAAAAACAAAACAAAAACTAACCAACCAACCAAACAAACAAACAAACAAGTGAAAACCCACTTATTTATTTGGAATTGGGTATATGCATGCCAAAATGTGTGTGTAAAAGTCAGAGGACAGCCGGGCGGTGGTGGTGTACGCCTTTAATCCCTGCACTTGGGAGGCAGAGGCAGGCGGATTTCTGAGTTCGAGGCCAGCCTGGTCTACAGAGTGAGTTCCAGGACAGCTGGGGCCACACAGAGAAACCCTGTCAGAGGACAACCTGCGGGAGACTGTTCTCTCCTCAGTCTCCCCTTCCACCTGAGTCTAGAGACTGGACTTCGAGCTTGGTGGCGAGTGCTGTCACCTGTTGAACCGCTATCTCGCAGCTCTAACATTATTCATGCACGTATGTATTTATACATTCATTTATTTTATGTTCATGAGTGTCTTAACTTGCGTGTATGTATGTGCTGTGTGCATGCCTGGTGCCCCTGGAAGTCAGGAGAGGCATCAGATCTTCCGTATATAACTAGATTTATAGACGGTTGTGAGCCATCACGTGGATGCTGGTACTCACACCCAGGTCCTCTGCAAGGGCAACCAGTGCTCTTAACTGCGAATACATTTCTCCAGCCCCTCACAGTCTTATTTTTATTACATGTATGGGTCTGTGTGAGTGAATGCCAGTCAGTTCCCTTTTACTGTGTGAGTCCCAGAGACTAGACTCTTGTCATCGGGCATGGAGGTCAGTCTTTGCTGGCCTGGTTTTCTTGCCCGATTTTTGTGCTAGAGGTTCAACAAATTCTTTGGAACTCTGGATTTTAACTTCATCATCCAATGCGGTGACTCTCTACCACAGACAGATTCCTCTACCGATTTTTCCTCCCTCTGTTCTCTATCCTAAGACTCCCAATAACACTTCACACTGGTCACTGATTTTCTTTTCGTTTACTGTATTTTTAATGGCCTTCTTTGTTTTTCCCCAAGTATTTTCTCCTTCCGTTTCATTCCCTGAAGTTTGCACTGTGCTGTGTTTGAGGCCATGGTCTTCTGTAATGCCTAGTGAGCTGCCAATCCCATCCAGAGTTGTTCTTAACTTCAGACACCATTTTATCTCTTAGCTCAATCTGAAACTCTGATATTTTCAATGTTTTTGGGTGGGAGAGAGGATGGGATCCGAGGTTTGAACCTGGAGCCTCCAGTGTTCTGGACACATCCTCTGCCCCTGAGCTGCCTCTACATAACTTTTTCAACACGTGGAATGTAGTTAACAATAACTGCTGGACAGGGATCCTCGTGGCATGGAACACGCACTTAGGGGTTCTCTCTTTACTCCTCTGTCCTATCGACAGCAGCCACCTCACTGCCCCAAATTCTCTGCTGACTACTCAGGAAGTCCAGGGTCCCCTTCCTGCTCTGAGAGTTTTGTGTGTCTGGTTTTGGCTGCTTTAGAAGCGGGAGGGCGAGCAGGTCCTTGTCAGTCCCTCTGGGCCTGACGGGAGCTCTGTGTTGGAAGGTTTGCAGCCCTCTGCAGAGTTAGCTCTGCATTCTCGGAAGTTCCTGGGAAGAGGCTGGCGGATAAAGGGGGAATCTGGGGTAGGTGGTGGGAGGTTTGCCAGCTGGCTTGCTTCTATGGAACACAACCCTGGTCAGAGACCAGAAAGAGCTGACACTCCAGGGCTGGATGTGGGCGACCACAGAGAGTCCTACGAATGTGCAGACTAGACCCCTGTGCCCACAGGGTCCCATGCCCAGAGAGGCCATCAGTGGTCATATGAAGGAGCCTAGATTTTTTTGTTGTTTGTTTGTTTATATATTGAAACAGAGTTTCTGTATGTCACCCTGGCCATCCTAGAACTCACTCATAGATCAGGCTGGCTTCAACTCACAGAGATTGGCCTGCCTCTGCCTCCTAAGTACTAGGATTAAAGGTGTGTGCCACCACTGCCTGGCAAGACTGGACTAAACACTCACACACACACACACACACACACACACACACACACACACACACACACGCACACACACACGCGGGAGTCAGTTCTCTCCTACTGAGATTTGACTAGGTATCAAACTCAACTTGTCAGTAATTATGGCTAATTTCATTATCAGCCTAAGAGTTGGCTTTCTAATGCTGCCTCCTTTTCTATTTTGAATCTGAGAGGAATGGATGTGATCCCTCTTTTCAAGCCAAGCTGAATGAACAGATGAGGGGGATGAGGAGCAGGCAATGAGCTGAGGGAGACAGCCTGGGACTAACTGAAGGCTGATGGGCTCTGTACCCCAGCAATGCCCAAATGTATATACCAGGTACCAAAGGTTGATGACCATGTATTAGACTCTAAGTATTAATTTTTTTCAAAGATTTATCTATTTTCTATTTATGTGAGTACACTGTAGCTGTCTTCAGATACACTAGAAGAGTGCATTGGATCCCATTACAGAAGGTTGTGAGCCACCATGTGGCTGCTGGGAATTGACCTCTGGAAGAGCAGTCAGTGCTCTTAACCACTGAGCCATCTCTCAAGCCCCTAAGTGTTAATTTTCTCTGTGTACATGTTCACGTATGTAGAAGGCACTGCTTAGAGAAACCATTGGGGGAACCAGAGTTATGAAACATGCAGGTTCTCTGCCCCCACAAAGGAAGGAAATAATGCCTTTACATCCAAAAGCCTGGAGTGGGTGTTGTCTAACAATCTAGGGAGCTTTTACTATTCTATGGAGCCAGCCTTCTCCTAGATCCCCCAAATCCTCAGCATTTGTTTTAAGCCCTAATCCTGAGCTTTTCGCCCAACGAATAGCACCCATCTTTAAGATGGAGGTTCCATCCTCCATCAATAGCATCCTCTCTATTACGAATCCTTTCTCCCCAGGTCCTTACCCTGAGCACTGTTTCTCAGCCACCAGAGCTCACTCTTACAGTGAAGGTCACAGGTGGCTATTATACAGATGTACTTTGCAGGGAAGTTTCGACATAATCATCTCTGAATCTTTATTATAATTGTCACATGGAAACCCTTCCCTAAAGTTTTACTCTGCTTAATGTACTTAAACGCTTCCCAAGGAGGTAAAGAGTCATTTTCCTGCCAACTGTGACCAACTGTGACACTTACAGGAACCCAGCACCTGTGCATGCACGGATTTATGCAGTTCACTGTGCACACGTGCACATGCCAGAGACTGACATAGTTTTCCTCTTCCCTCTTTGTCTTATTTTTTGAGACAGGGTCTCTCGCTGAACCTGGAGCTCACTGACTGGCGGCCAGCGAGCTCCAGGGATCCTCCTGCTTCTACCTACAGGTGCTGGGATTCAGGTCCTCATCAAGTACATCATCAGCTAAGCCATCTTCCAGCCACTCTGTCTTACTCAGGGTTTTACTTTTGTGAAAAGATGCTATGACCAACGCAGCTCTATAAATGACAACTTTTTTTTCTTCCAAGACAGAGTTTCTCTGTATAGCCCTGACTATCCTGGAACTCACTCTGTAGACCAGGCTGGCTTCGAACTCAGAAATCCGCTGCTTCTGCCTCCCAAGTGCTGCTGGGATTAAAGGCACATGCCACCACTGCCCGGCAAATGACAACATTTAATTGGGTCTGGCTTACAGTTTTAGAGGTTCAGTCCATTATCATCATGGTAGGAAACATGGAAGCATGCAGACAGACATGGTATGGAGAAGCTAAGAGTGCTACTTCTTTTGTTGTTGTTGTTAGTTTATTTTTTCATTAATTTATTTATTCACATTTATTTGTTATATCTAGATTACAGCCCCCCCCTCCTTCCAGCTCCCCTCACAGGGCCCCTCTCCTCCCAGAGTTCTACTTCTTGATCTGCAGGCAGCCAGAAAGAGAGTCTGGATCATATTGGTCAGACTTGAGCATATATATGAGACCTTGAAGCCCTGCTTCCACAGTGACTCACTTCTCCTCACAAGGCCACACCTCCTCCAATAAGGCCACACCTCCTAATAGTACCTTTCCCATGGGCCAAGCATATTCAAACCACCACATGCTCTAAATATTAATTTAATTTTTCTGGTGATTATTCAGTAATAGTAATAATCTAGCAGGTTCATTAAACATATTTTAAAAAAAAACGGTGTGTGTATATGTGCATATTAAAAAACATAAGTGGGCCAGAGATGAACCTCAGTTGGCAGAGTGCTTGCTTAATACACAGAAAGCCCAGGTTCTGTCCCCAGTGCCATATAATAGAGTGTGATACGATACCTGTAAACCCTGTATTTGGGAGCTAATGGCATGAGGATCAGAAATTCAAGGTCATCTGAGGCTGGGTGGTGAGTTCGAGGCTAGCCTGGGCTATACGAAAACCTGTCTCAAAAAAAGAGATCTAAGTAAATTTACCATGGTAACCATTTTACTCTGTGCTACTCGGAGGTATTAAGCCCAGTCACCCAGCCTTCCCCACTGTTTGTGCAGAGCTCACCTTCATGGGAAGCCGGTGTACATTACACAGCTGCACTTCAGGCCCTCCTTCACGCTTCTAGCAGCTACCAACCTGCTATCTGTCTTTCTGCCTCTGGACCGTACCACGATATCCTGGTTCTTTTGACTCTGGCTTCCAGCCCACAGCAGAATGCTTTCTAAGCTCATCTGTACCATGGCCTGGACCAATCTTTCCTTTCTTCCCTAGCTGATAAAACCTCCCTGAGTGAACGGAGCATCGGTTTACCTGTCCATCTGCTGATGGCACCTGGGTCTTCCCACCCTCTGCCACTGGGGACACTCACGTCCACCCCTTGAATTTGGACATGGGTTCAGTTCTCTGAGGGAATTCCTAGGAGCAGAGTCAAGGTGCTTGGCCTTAGGGAGGGAACCAGATAGCTTTCCAAAGTGGCTGCCGTTGTCTCATGTTCTTGTGATTCTCCGTCTTTAGACCATGGCCGTCCTTGTAGAGGCAACGTGGCAGCTCGTGTCGGAAAAGCTACTTTGTTGAGATGCGGTAGCATGTACAACCCAGTGGTGTTGTAGTATATTCACAGCTGTGTGCACCATCGTAAGAGCCATTTTAGAACATTTTATCACCCGCAAGGAAAATCCTGTGTTTATCCATCTCTCTTATCCTGGTTAGTTGTGTTTTGTTCTGTTTTTGTCCCACTTGACAGAAGCCAGAACCATCTGGTAAGAGAAACTCGAATTGAGAAAAGATCCCCTAAGACTGGCCTGTGAAACAGTCTATGAGGGTATTTTCTGGATTAGTGACTGATGTTGGAAGGACCAGTCCCCTGGACATGATGCTACCCCTAGGCATGTGATCCTGGGTGGCAAAAGCAAGCAGGCTGAGCAAACCACAGGGAGAAAGTCAGTAAGCAGCATTCCTCCATGGCTTCTGCATCAGTTCCTGCCTGACAGCCTTCAGTAATGAACTGTAACCTGGAAGTGTAGCTGAAATAAGCCCTTTCCTCCACAGGTTGCTTTACCACAACAGAAACCCTGAGTGGACCGACTCCCCACTCTCTCAAACCTCCTCCAACCCTAGGTGACCAGTTCTTTGTGTCCAGATAGATCCTCTGCCATGGTTGCCAAGCAAACACAATCCGTACCATGTGGTCTTTCAAGACTTGACTTTTCTCCCTTAACACTTCGGGGATAAGAGTACAGCTTAGTGGAAGATCGCTTGCCTAGCATGCATGAAGTCCTGGGTTTGAGCCCCAATACCGTAAAGAAAAACATCCGCATGCTGTCATTCTGGTGCTCACTCGCCTACTCAGCAGCTGATGGACCTGACCCCTGCTTGGGGTGTTTCCATCCTTTGGCCGTACGTTACGTCTTTCCCTTTATCTTCCTGGGCACCGTGGGATACAACAGGCCACACTCTGGAGGTCAGGGAAGAGCTTGTAGGAGCCAGTTCTATCTTTTCAGCGCTTGGGTCCTGCAGATGCGTTTGGTGGCAAGCTCTGACCCTCTGAGCCATCTCTACCTGCTACCCTGTTTGTTTCCCTTGGCTATAAACGGAATGTGCTCATTAGTCATTTGTATATTTAATCTGGGAAAATAAAAGTTGTGTGTGTGTGTGTGTGTGTGTGTGTGCGCGTGTGCGCAAGTGTGCACCTGAAGTACACATATGTGTGTATGGGTGTGCAAGCAGAGTGCTGAGCCCACACGCACACACACACACACACACACACACACACACACACTCTCTCTACCTTGTTGCTTTGATAAAGGTCTCATCCAGGCTGGAAGCCAGCAAGCTCCCCTGATCTTCCTGTCTGAATACATAAGTGCAGGGAAGTGAGCAGCAGGCCTCTTAACCACTGGGCCATTTCTCCAGCCCCCAGGCCTCTTTTCACTTTAAAGCTGGGTGCTGACTGAAAGACTCTCTGGTGTACTCCGAATTCACACTTTTATCAGCTCTGTGAGATTCTTTTGTTCCAAGGGTTCTTTTTAATTTCTCAACAGTTGCTCCTTTGCTTTGTTTTGAGGAAGGGTCTCTCTGAGCTCCCTAAGACAGCCTAGAAATCACAATTCTCCTGCCTCAGCATACTAAGTGCTAAGATTACAGCTGTGGGCCTTTTGATAGACAGAAGTTTGGATTTTTTTTTTTTTTCGAGACAGGGTTTCTCTGTGTAGCCCTGGCTGTCCTAGAACTCACTCTGTAGACCAGGCTGGCCTCGAACTCAGAAATCTGCCTGCCTCTGCCTCCCAACTGCTGGGATTAAAGGCATGTGCCACCATCGCCTGGCTGAAGTTTGGATTTTTAATATTCTTTCTAACCCTATAATTTAAGGGTTGGTCCTCAGAGCGATGCTACTCGATGTAGGACAGGGTACCGTTAACTGAGTGGTACCCAGGATGGGGACTTTCCTTTCCCCTGTGTCGTCTGGCTCACAGTGAAATGAAGAATTCAGCTTCTCCACTGTATAGCAAGGGCTACACAGAGAAAAACTCAGTCTGACAAACAAACAAACAGTTTATATTTCAAATATATGTAAAGAATAACATAAGAAAACTGTGTGTTTCAGCCAGTATTTCACCTGAGACCCAGGAACATGATGGGAATGGAAAATGTCCCCACATACATGCCAGGAGCTCTCACTTGAGGCCAACCTCTCCTTTTGTTCTTTCCCTCCTTCATTTCAAGGCCCTCTGCTCTCTTCTGTACATTCATCGGGAACCTCTACTGGTCCCTTCTCAGCAGTATTTAATCACATCATCTCCATCCTTCCTTCTATTCTTTCACTATGCCCTCTTGGTTGAGCCTGTCTTTTTCCAGCCAACCTCTGTGCCATCATGAGCCCCACCTCGCTAAAATACTTCTTGGCTTGTGCACTTTCAGCCTGGTGGGAATTATACAGAGACTTCCAGTATCCTTCTGGAGTATCTGAGCTCTTCTCCCGGGAATAATTCACAAACCAGAAAGACTTCTATACTTTCTTGAAAAATACTAGTGCTTAGTACAGTACGTGGAAGAGAGCCAATACCCAAGTAAAGACAATGATGATGGTCGGTCGCTTCCACCCCCACCAATGCAGCTGGTGCCACAAGGGTAAGAACTGTTGTCACAATGTTATGAGGCTCCCTGAGGGTACTGGAGAGATCCAGCTGGGCCCTACCCTAAATTAATTCATATTATGGGTTTGAATAATAATGGCTTTTCAGACTTGCCTTGCCAAGAAAGATTCCGTTTTCCAAGCAGCTTGGGATCCATTTTGAGAACAGAGGATGATTGTGTATCTGTCTGGCAAAAGTCATGAAATACACTCTGAAAAATGACCCTCTGGGAGTAGAGAGGGGCCACTGTATGTATGACTTTAATAGGGTAAAGTAGCCCTGTTGGGGCACAGGGGCATGTTCAAGCCATATCAGGAAAGCCAGGCCGAGAACTGAGTGGACATAAAGAAAATGGTGTAGCTGTCTCCCAGGGGCCTGGCAACAGCCCCTACTGACCACCTGGTGTGCACATCAAGTGGCAGACAAGCAAAGGACTTCCTGCTGCTTCCAGCGCATGGGCTTCCTGTACATGGGTTCCCTTCAGCTTCACTCAGCCCCACTGTTGACACAGCCTACTCTCGGCTTTCTCTCTTGCTAGATCTTGTCAAGGTCTTCTGTTCTTCCACCCAAACCCATCAGTGACTCCGTGTCCACTCCTGCCCTGCCACATCTACAGCTGGACTCGGCTCTATAGCTCAACTCTGGCCTTGCAGCTGGACACTGCAACAGCAGCTGCAGGCACTATCTAGAGAGCGCCAGCTGCTCTAATATCTCTCCCCCACATAGTCAGACTGGCTATCTGTTACCCAGCAGCTTTGGAGTCTCAGGCTTCTTTGAAACTCCTTGCCTTTTTAACCCTTTTGTATCCATTCTATAACACACACACACACACACACACACACACACACATCTCCAGGTGCCATTACTATGTGTACTATATAATCTGAAAGTTAATATTAATAATTAAGACTGAATAAAAGCCTGGGTTTGCCTCATTCTAGGCTATCAAGGAGAGCATGGTGGGAGGGGTAATCGGACAAACTGCTCCATTTGCACACCCTGTGAATGTATTGTTACACAATAAATTTTGATATTGTGAGGTGACACAATGTATCGTTTATATTTCTGACAGTGTGAGCTCTTGACAGGGACTCCAAAAGTGCTTCCCTCTGTCATCTCTCATCTTGTGATTATCACCGTTCTAGATGTTTCTCAGAGTCCCCGAGGGTCAGTCTTCCCGACAGGTGACATGGCAGCTACCTGTGTAGCCTTGGGGTGGGCACTGCCTGGCATCAAATGGTCACTTTGACTGATGCTGGGGTTCTTCTGAACAGTCTGCTCTTTCCTTCTGCCTCTTGGAATGTGGCCGTCCCCTCCCCCACCC
This sequence comes from Montemys delectorum, assembly GCA_019843815.1. Taxonomy (NCBI): domain Eukaryota; kingdom Metazoa; phylum Chordata; class Mammalia; order Rodentia; family Muridae; genus Montemys; species Montemys delectorum. The sequence continues at coordinate 1,263 of JADRCD010155446.1, read as the reverse complement.
CACAGAGCCTCTGTCGACGGTGCTTCACATTCCACAAATGATTAGCTCTCCCGAGCACACAGTATTCCAGGCTCCTGCAAACACACACACACACACACACACACACACACACACACACACAGTGTTTCCTGGTATCTGCAGACCTTCCTGGCTTCTGGAGAGCAAGCTTTGTTGGTTCTAGGTGAGAGGACTCCCGGGCTGAGAGGTCAGTCTGCTGCTTCCCAACTTTCTTGTCTTCAGGGAAATCCTGCTGAATTTCCCAGCTACTCAGTAAAGGAAAAGGGCAAAGACATGGCCCAAGCCACCACAGTAACTACACAACCACACAGCCACTGGGTACATTGGGCCTCCACAGTAACTACACAACCACACAGCCACTGGGTACACTTAGTAAAACCTTCACGTATACAGAGAGAGGCCCACCACTCCATTCTAGGAGTTTGATGGCCTAGAGCATTGACCCCTTCCTCCCAGGAGCAGTGACCTCTTTCCCCTTTCTCCGTCATTTCCCATGAGCTAGTTCTTTTCAGACCAGTAGGTCGGAAGGCAGCCAATGGGAGTCACCAGCAGGGTTAGAATAAACCCACTGCACTTCCTGTCTTGATGTGCTAACTCTTCCCAAGCATGCCTTCTAGTAAAAGTCTGACTTGTCCGGACACTCCAGTTGGAATCGTGGTCTTTTTCTTTGCCACCCTGAACTTATTTCTAGCATCCAAAGACGGGCCCAACTATGACGATTCCAGAGAGCAAGGATAAGAACTCTTCATCTCGGATGGAGACTATAATCTGCGGCTAGGGGCCGAGGAAGCACACAGATGGTTTTCTGGGGATTGGAGGACAAACCAGAAGTGTAGTGTAGATGTCCCATTTTGCTCATACTATTGGCTTACAAACAATCCCGATAGACTTCTCCCAGGGACCTAGCCACAGTCAAGTCATCACCCACGGCTGTGTGTGTGTGTGTTGGGGGGCTGGCAGCTTGTAAGAGGACTGCTCTTACCTCAGCCCCTCCCCCCCTTTCTCACTCTGTTCCCTGTAAGCCTCTTTCCCTCTTTCTGTCCTTTGTCCCCACTTCTCTGCCCTTGTGGCTCTGTCTGGCTCTACTCCTTCTCCAGGTCCTAACTCCCCGCGCTTCCCCCCAAATAAACCACTCTTATGCCAGGTCTGTTTTGTAGTGTGATTTCTCAGCGGTACACCTAGGCATGGGACTGTCAGGTACCCCCTACTCCCACCACTGCATTATAGTGATAACACGTACCCCAT
>JADRCD010155436.1:2703-43601 GCA_019843815.1 Montemys delectorum | reverse complement strand
CCCCCCCCCATGAATGTGCCCTTAGTCAGGAGCCATCCTGGCATAGCCTGGCATAGCCGGCTTCTAGGCAAATAGTTGTTTCCTTAAAAGAAAAGGATGTTCTTGTAGAGCTGGCAATGTGGCTTAGCAGGGAAAAGTGTGGATGACCTGAGATCCATTCCCAGTCCCCATGTGGTGGAGCAGAGAACAAGTTCCCTCAAGTTGTCCTTTGACCCTTACATGTACACATGACTGAATACACACATAATACATAAATAAATAAAGCCCGTGCATATCCACAGCAGGTTTACGTCAGCCTGGCTGTGACCCGCCCCCAGGCTGTTCTGGCTGTGACTGGCTCCCCAGGCTCACCCTGGCTGTGACCACCCCACCCCAGGCTGTTCTGAGACTGGAAGTTTTCTGAGCACACAGGGCAGGGATGACCAGAACTGGTGTGCATCAAGACAAATCAACAACTGTGTTTTTGTGCGTGGAAAACAAAGCAAAGACTGTGGGACTGAGGGTTTCCTTGGAAGAAATCCTGTTACCCCATCCCACCTTCAACCCACTGTTTCCCTTTCCCCTGAGCATCGTGGGCTCTTCCTGGACTTGCCTCTACAGCCATCAAGGGAGGGTGAACCACTGGGTGCCCTTCCTAAGCATCTGTTCTTCCCCTTGGTTTTTTTCCTAGCTCTTCAGTCTCCTAGATGTTGTCCATTTGGTGGCCTTCAGCTTAGCTCCAGCCTGGCAGCCTGGGGGTCCTGACCTCACTAAGGCAGTGTGGTTGGGTGTGTCGGCTCCAGAGATGAAGGTGGGGAGCCTTAGCATATGCCCAAGTTCTAGGGTAAAGCATATGGATGAGAGACAGGCTAGATATCTGGAGAGTCCGAGGGGCAGAGGACCAGATACCAAGAAGTCTGGGGTTTAGGGAAAGGGATCTAGATATTGTATCACAGTGCCTCTATAGTACAGAAGGAGGAGGGAGCCAAATTGAAGGCCACCAAATGGACACCCAGGAGACTGAAGGGCTAGGAGAAGGAACAAGAGGAAGGAATAGATCCTTAAGAAGGGCACCCAGGGGTTCACCCTCCCTTGACGGCTGTAGAGGGCTCATCCTCAGAGATAGGTAGGGCAATAGGAAACTAGGGGTTCCAGGGTACACTGCCCACACTGTCAGCAGGGAGGACATCCCACACCCCACAGCACTCCCTCAGCTGGGCTCATTTGCAAGTCTAACTGCCCTGTGCAGCTCTGGCATTCACACCCCATATGTTAGCACCCAAAGCTCTGATGCTGACTGGGTGACGTGCTTAGTGAATGCTCAGCTGGGGGCAGACCCTGCTTTACAGCACAGAGGAGATCTCAGGATGATGTCTCACATGGAACAAGGCTTGGGCACCATCTCCCCAGCCCCCAAATGCTTCAGGCTGATGCTGGCCCAGCTGCAAGAGGTTGAGCTGCCCTAGGGAGACAGCAAGACTTAGGCAGCCAGGCCACTGAGTTGACCTCTTAGTGGTGACAAGTCTCAGGAGCAGCCATGGAGTTGGGGATAGAATGACCCAGAGTCCTTCTGTCTCCACCTTGTACAACTAGAGGCACCAGACCTCTGACCATCACCTGACCTTGGCTCATGATGATTCCCTGGTAGAGTGCCACAAGGGACTGACCATACCCCAGTTTCCTCACCCCAATAGGGACTTCCAAGCAAGCCTGGTACTGTCCACATCCACAGTGCACACCAGTGCTCACACAGGTGTCAGACAGGCAGCTGTCCATGAGGACCTTGTGAGGACCAGCCTGTCTTCACTTCATAGTCCAAGAGCCCCGCTGAGCAGAGCCCAGGCTTGCGGTGTCTCCACCCTTCCTTCCGATCTCAGGCAGGCCCAAGCCCCTGGATCTCACTTTTCCAGACTATGAAGTGGGATGACAGGTAGCAGCCAGGCCGGAACAGGAGAGGACTAACTCCAAGGTGATGGCAGGGAAAAGCCACACAGACAACCACACAAGCTTCCTGATACCCAGGACTCCCTACTGTAAGCAGGACACAAGCTTCCTGATACCCAGGACTCCCTACTGTAAGCAGGACACCTTTTCTCTTTTCTGGACTGGGAGGCGAGTATAGAGAGGGTGTTCCACTTTCATTTCTATTGCTGTGATAAAATCCTATCCTAAAGCGATTTAGGGACGAAGAAAGGTTTATTCAGCTTACAGTTCCAGGTTAATGGCCATCACTGAGGGGAAGTCACGCCAGGAGCTAAGCAGCTAGTCACATCACATGCACAGTCACGAGGAGCAAGAAACAGATTCGCCACGCTACCCGCTGCCTGCTCATCTAGATTCCTCCTGACCTACATAGTTCAGGACCCCTTTCCTATAAAATGGTACTGCCCACAATGGGCTGGTCCTTCATGCATCAATTAATAATCAAGACAATCCCCTATAGGCATGCCCACAGACCAAACTGATAAAGACAAATTGCTCAATTGAGACTGTCTTCCCAAATGGCAAGTTGACATTTAGAACGAACCATAGGCCAGGTGGTGGTGATGCAAGCCTTTAATGGGGGGCAGAGACAGGCCAGCCTGGTCTACAGATCAAGTTCCAAGACAATCAGGGCTATACAGAGAAACACTGTATTGAAACAGACAAGCAAACAAAAACTAACCATAACAGCGGATAATCGTCCAGCCCAGGTCACCCAGCCAAGGACGCTTTGCAGCCAAGGAGGCCATGCATCCCTAGGATTTATCATGTGTGCTGCCCCATCTGACCCAGCTCACTAACACCCACTGTGTGCCAGGCACCAACCATCCCCTTACTAAGCTCAGTGTCTTAGTGGAATCCCCAGGAATCAAGAGCAATTATGTTGCTCTTGATTTCAAAAGAGGACATGGAGACATAGCTTGTAGGAATCTGGCCTCGATAGACCAGAGCATGCACCTGTGCTTACCTCCGTGTGTGCACACAGACCGATGAGAATCCTGCTGCTTCGGAAGCCATTGTTCTCCCCGGCAACTTCTTAACCAGCACACAGACTGATACCCGGAGCCCTGAACTCAGCATGTTGGGAACTCAGCAGCAGTGTGTGACAAACACTGGGACCCAAGCTGCCAGGTAGGCCCTCTGGCCACCACTCACCCTGGCTGTGCCTTGAGAACAGGCACCCACTGCCAGTGGCAAAGAGCCCTGGCCACACCCCATCTCTAATGGGGTAAAGTGGGGCTGCTGTCCCCAGGGACTGTCCACTTGGTTCATATCACAGAGCTGCCAGCTCTGAAGAACTATCTTTCGCAGACCCTAGGTCAACCTACTCTCCTTCCTGTGAGGACCCACTGAGGCCCAGATGATAACAGAGACAGGTCTACTGGAAGAATTCCTGTCCTCCCAGGAGTGTCCCCACAGACACCTCCCAATCTGCCCCGACGACAGCAAATGCTTGTCCTTCCAAAGGCAAGAAAACCAGTAGTGAGAGGTGACGGGGTCCCCCAGGGGATGTGCTGATTCCCACTGTCTGAGATTGACCACGGGCTGCCTTCCTGGCTGCCAGCACACAGTGGGTCTCTTCTGGAGAGACATAACAGGCAAAGTTTTACTGGGGATAGCTCAGGAAATTATTTCCTGCCTCCCTCTCCTGCAGAAGCTTCCAGGCGACAGGCCATCCTCAGGCCATGCTGTCACTCCAACATCATCCAAGTCTCCACAGGGCCTGGAACTTCCTGTCCTTGGGAGTCCCTGGCCTTCTTATGCACAGTGCTTCTTGGAGATCACTAATAGAGCTTAGCCAGAGCAGTGGGGAGCCATGAGAACACTGAGGTACACGACCCAGAGAGATGTGGTCTTATCCTACACTCTAAATCCTTGGATTTTCTGGGCTCTGGCACCAGCCCATAACTGGTTAGAAGAGGTCTGAAGCCTTGGGACATTTGGCTTTGGAAAGATAGTGTCTGGCCCCAGAGAAGCACCACATCTGCTGACTGTCCTCCATAATGGCATGGCTCACATCACCATGCACACCAGAGAGGCAGGCATGCTCATTGCTTCTCTAGAGAGTAGGAGCTGTCTGATTACTGCTCTGTACCACAGGGAGCAGGAAGGAACCAGACTGCACGCCTGCTTCTGTCCAGTGTTTGGGTGACAACAGTTTCTTGGCTGCTGAAGATGCGTCTGAGACCCACCCTTGTGTGATGGATGGGCTCTGCAGGTGTGCTCACTGATCTTTAGATCCAGCCAGAGGAAAGGCAAGGCTGGCCCCGAAACAGTAAGAAGAGTGCGTGAGGTGAGACAGAAGATCGGGAATGTTATTGGAACATGAGAGAGCCTTCACAAAGGTATCGGCTGGAGCCTTTCACTGGCAGAGACAAGAACTCCACTACAGTTAGCGGCTGAAGTCTCTCCTGTCCAAGCAGAAAATCTAAACATTTCTAGGATTCTCACCAGAAACCCCCATTTACAGTGAAAGGCATGCCCAAGCCCTCTTTTGGAACCCTAGTGGCTCCTGATTTTACCTTACCGGTTCATAATCACATCCAAAACACCCTCAGAGACACCAGTGATACCGTGCCAGAGCCCTGAAGTACCTGGAGACAGGTGAACCACAAAGGCCAGCTCCCGTTCAAATCGTGCTTGCTCTTTACCTCTGTGTTCCACACAGGAGGTAGCCTCAACACACAGCCCACCCTCCAACCTCCCCCTCCACCAGGGTCAGGAACCACATCCCAGCCAGTTCCTTCTGGGAGCCCTTCTCAGTTCAGCCCTTCATTAAATTTACAACCATCTCTGGGAAAACCAAATCCATGACTGATTTACCCACCTGAAATCAAGGCGGTGGGTGGGAGGAGGCTTGACCTGGGAAGCAGGTGGAGGGAAGGACACAATGGGGATACTCCCTGGGGAGCCATGTTCTCTTCCAGGGGACTGACTAGCAAAGACTGGCATAGGCTGGAGGAAGCCATGCTTACCACAAGGAACTGCTATGCTATATACAGCCACTCTTTCTATAGACACCCTCTCTGGGAGGCTAGAACACTGGTTCTCGACCTATGAGTCATGACCCCCCACCCCACAAAGACCATCAGAGAATACAGATGTTTACATTACGGTTCATAGTAATAGCAGAATTGCAGTTATGAAGTAGCAACAAAAATGCATTTATGGTTGAGGGTCGCCTCAACATAACATGAGGAACTGTCTGTTATGAGGAGGGTTACAGCATGAAGAAGGTTCAGAATCACTGAGCTAGGTGAAGAGGCCTGGAGCCAAGTGGCAGAGCTGGCGTTGGCTTACAGGTCTGACATCTGTGGGTGGCATGCTGGGTATCTCAGAAGCACAGGACAGCCTCCCTGCAAGCCACTGCTAGCTTCTGCCATCTCTCCAAGCTCCAGGAAACCTGGGTTCCCTGCATGGTCCTGGGACAACCTCATCTGCCCCTGACCCATTCATCCTGGCCCAGAGACAGGCTTGCACAGACTGGCTGCCTGTGGAAACTCCAAGAATCCAATGATCAGGCTCCCAGGACAAGCACAAGAGGCCAGTACCTTACTGCCTCAGCCTGTCTTTAGACAGAAGCCAGCCCAGACCTGGCTCTAGGAGACACTGGGGTGAGTGCTGGAGAGACAGGCTTGGCCAAGCTGTAGCTCATGCCAGCTCATCACAGTTCTCAGCGGAGGCCCCTGCATCTCATAAAGATGTCCAGAGCCGGCACCAGCAAAGCCAGGACCACAAATCAGTGAGGGGCAGTGTCTATGCGTCTCTGCCAGGCAGACCAGCCCTGAGACAGCCACAGGCTGCAAGAAATACAGCCCGTCATCCTTGGTGTAGAGGAAAGGAGAGATTTATTCCAAGCACAGAGCCTTGTGTGTGATGTCTAGGACAGCTCAGGTGCAGCCAAGAGATGATCTTTCTACATTAAGGGAAATTAAGACACCTGTAGGGAGAGCTGCCAAGGATCCACACCTAATATCCTCAGAACACCCTCCCTGGTCCTCATCAGCATAGTGTGGGACCCTGGGAGAGAGCTCATGTCACCAAGGGCCTCGACAGCAGGTTCCTTCTGTGGGTTAAGACTTCTGTATTGGCTGGTTTTGTATGTCAACTTGACACGGGCTGGAGTTATCACAGAGAAGGGAGCTTCAGTTGGGGAAGTGCCTCCATGAGACCCAGCTATGGGGCATTTTTCTCAGTTAGTGATCAAGGGAGTAGGGCCCCTTGTGGGTGGTGCCATCCCTGGGCTGGAAGTCTTGGGTTTTATAAGAAAGCAGGCTGAGCAAGCCAGGGGAAACAAGCCAGTAAGAAATATCTCTCCATGGCCTCTGCATCAGCTCCTGCTTCCTGACCTGCTTGAGTTCCAGTCCTGACTTCCTCTGGTGATGAACAGCCATGTGGAAGTGTAAACTGAATAAACCCTTTTCTCCCCAACTTGCTTCTTAGTCATGATGTTTGTGCAGGAATAGAAACCTTGACTAAGACAAATTGGTACCAGCATAGTGGGATATTCCTGTGACAACCTGACCATGTTTTGGGGGAGGACTGTGGAAGGACTTTGGAACTTTGAGCTAGCAGAGCCACTGGTTGTTAAGAACTCTGTGGGATGTTCTGTAGGAGCTTGGACGATCATGTTGAGAACAGTGCAGAGATGGAGGCCTGGCTTGTGAAATTTCAGAGGGAAGATTAAAGACTCTTATCAGAGCCATGTTGTTTTGATTGTGAAGATTCTGTGGTTTTGGTTAGCTGGGGCTGAAGTATCAGCTGTGATTAACAAGATACCAGAACTACTAAAGCAAAAACTTTGCATTGCTGGGACTATTGATGGTGGTTAGCTGGAGCTAAGAAATTAGCGGTGATTAAGAAGAGACCAACATCATTGAGGTGACATCTTCTGGGGAGTGTTTTCTGAGAGCACTAAGAGGCTGTATTCCAGAGATAGCCAAGGTTGTACCTTGTGCTGCAGCAGGATTTGGTAATGTGTAAGAGTCACCCAGGTAGTACTGGATTTGAGGGCATGAAAGAGACATGAAGAACAGCTGAGGCTCGGCACACTGAGAGGCCATGGAAGGCCATTGGTGAAGAGGCAGCTTCAGTTTGCAATTGATGGCCCAGGTCTGAAGGTGTCATGCAAAGGAGTTGAGGCTTGGCACCATGAAGACAGTTTATGAGAGGCTATTGGTGAAGCCTAGTTACAGTGAAAGATAGCAGTTTCGGAAATGTCAGTACCATGCAATGACCACCAAGGACAGCAGCAGCAGTGGAGTGCAGGTATCTGGAGCCTAGAAGACAAGGTGTGTGCTACAAAGGGCAGAGCTGGAGAAGTGACCTAAGCCCTTAGAAGAGCCCAGAAGATTGTGAGTGGATCCCAGACATTGGACAGTTGGAGTTTGATTTTTGCTTTTGATTGTGCCTGTGCCCTGATATTTCTACCTCTTGAAGAAAGAAGGTATTTTAGTGGAGCCCACAGTTAAGAGACTTTGAATTTTAAAAGATATTGGACATTTTAAATTGATTGAACTTTTAATATGTAAAGACTATGGGACTTTAGACCTTGGGGGTGAATAAGAAAGTAAGGGTTGAGGTTTAATAGTGATGTGTTTGTGTGTCAAGTTGACAAGAGGTCAATTGTACTGGCTGGTTTTGTGTGTCAACTTGACACAGGCTGGAGTTATCACAGAGAAGGGAGCTTCAGCTTCCAGCTGTGGGGCATTTTCTCAATTAGTGATCAAGGGAGTAGGGCCCCTTGTGGTTGGTGCCATCCCTGGGCTGGAAGTCTTGAGTTCTATAAGAGAGCAGGCTGAGCAAGCCAGGAGAAGCTAGCCAGTAAGGAACATCTCTCCATGGCCTCTGCATCAGCTCCTGCTTCCTGACCTGCTTGAGTTCCAGTCCTGACTTCCTTTGGTGATAAATAGCAATGTGGAAGTAAGCTCAATAAACCCTTTTCTCCCCAACTTGCTTCTTAGTCATGATGTTTGTACAGGAATAGAAACCCTGACTAACATAACTTCTTTCTTTCTTCCACTAACTGGTCTCTTTTTCTCCATAGCTGTAAAGATGGGACCCTCAGTGGGAGGAGCTGGTATCCTGCTTTGAAAGACAAGAGCAAGTGACAACCACCTCAGGCCTGCAGCCAGCCCAGTCTACAGGATATTCTAGGAAATGGCCTAGCCAACTCCCACTGACAGCAGGTGGCATAGAGGAGCCAACCACTGGCAAGAAGCCTGGCTGCCTGGGGCAGCACATCCAGTGTGAACTCACTCCCAAGGTGACAATGACGACAGTTGGAAAGTGGCTGTAGTGACCTCACCTGGGACCGCCTTGTGGGTTCTCAGGGACGTCATTGCTCCTGCTCTCAGCCTCAGGGACAGGTTGGGCTGTCCAGGCCATACTAGTAATTAAAGTGGCATCACCCTGCCCAGAGGCCAGCAGCCAACTCCCTCTCCATCCCTTTTCCAAGTCTGGGCCACTGAGTTCACTGTGAAGCCCAAGACTGGTACTAGACTGCCATCAAGAATGGCCCAGCCAAGTCTTGGGAAGTTTTTAGGACTCGTCAGGGCTGGTCCGAAGCCTGGGGTCCTGTTTCATGGACCTGCTTCAGGGGTAGAGACCATGTCTCTAGAAACTCCCCTCTTTCCAAGGAGCCCAGATAAGAAGGACCTACATCCACCACCATCCATGCCTGGGTCCTCTGAGAACTTAGCTCCTCCCAAGGTCATCATATGGCCTCAAATCTGTCATGCCTGTGAGTCCAGGGTATGGTGGTAGGGAAGACTACTGATGCTGTGGGACAGCTGGAGTTGAGTGTCCTCTCCATAAACATGTTGGGGTAGGGCTGGCCAGCAAGGTCTCAGAACCAGGCAGCTCTGGGAGGCCAGCAGTGGCCCCAGGGCAATAGTTTGGGACCAGGAAATAATATTGGCTGCTTGCAAGCAGATTGGCTGAGTTTCAGTTACAGATCTAAAAGGTTGGACAGAATCCACAGCAGAAAGTCCAGACTGATGTCAACAAGGAGTTGACCAGAGGGGACACACTTCCTTCACAGAATTCCTAAGTATTCGTGTGAAGGCTCCCCTCCCCGCCTCCAGAGGTGCAGAATTGTCACCTCAGTGTGGCATCCTTGGTGTGGCATCCTTGGTTGAATTTTGGGGCAAAAGAAAAGACTCAAGGGGAAACCAAGGCAATGGAGACAAAGGCCATGCCACAGTCTCATAATGGCTCATCAGTTACAGTAAATGTTACCACAGTAATGGGAGACAGGGTACTGGGGAAGCACAAATCAGTGAGGGGCAGTGTCTGTGTGCCTCTGCCAGGCGGACCAGGGTTTGGGAGTGCCGTGGCATCATCGGCATTATGCTTAAATATAAACTAAGGTTAACTGTGGTTCTCTGTAGCTGAGTGTGGAAGTACCCAACTGTAATCTCAACAGGGGTAAGAGGTTCATGAGTTCAACCCAGCCCGAGCTTATCTTATGACCCAGGTTCAATTCCCAGGACTCACATGGTGACTCATAACCTCTATAACTCTGGTCCTAGGGGAATTGATACCCATTCTGTGGGCAACGCAAGCATGTGGTCCAGACAACAGACATACATTCAGGAAAAACACTCATACACAGAAAAGTAAGTTTAAAAATTTAAAGCACAATAAAATAAGTAAGTAAAATTTAAAAGGACAATTCAATAACAAACACACTAAACTGGACTAAACTGATATTTTTCTAAAGCTGGGGATCAACTCTGGAGTTCACACACACTAATAAATTACCCCTGAGCATCTTCCTAGTCACCTTTTACTGGCATGGGTGTGTGTGCCTGGTGCCAGGCCTTGGGAGGGCACAGGGTCACCTAGAACTGGGGTTACAGATGACTGTGATCTGCCAGGTGGCTTCTGGATTTCCCACTGGGTCCTCTGGAAGGGCAGTCAATGCTCCTAACCTCTGAGCCATCTCTATAGCCCCAGCTTTTCAGTCTTTAAATTTTGAGACTGGATCTCAAATCCAGGTAGGATTCGAATGTTAGATCCCATGCCTCTGCCTCCAGAGTAATTGAGATCACAGGCCTGCACCTCACCCCATCGAGAAGCTAGGGGCGGGGCATTTAAAAGAACCTTGGTAAGGAAAGCACCTGCGGAGAGCCTTGGGCTACCCAGGGCAGAGCACTGCCGGGGGAGAAGGTGGGGGGAGGGGAGCTGGGACTCTCTAGATCTCCCAGGGATCTCTGGCCTGAGACAGCGGATGATCCTTGCTTAGGTCCTGTGCCTGGCACCCCAGGATTCTGCAGAAGGGAAAACCCTCTGCATCCTCCTCACGGATGGCAAATTAAAGCAGAGAGGAAGGGGCCACTCGAGCTCCTGTTCCCATTTCTACACAGAGGAGGGCAGATTGAGCTCCTGAGGGAACATTTCCTGGAGTGGAGCTGCAATGCAGACCAGTTTTAAGGGATAACAGCCAGCAGGGACCTGAAGCCAGAGAGGCTGGGGGGGACCTGCCTGGGCCATTTAGGGGTACAGGCTTGTGGCAGCTCAGGCGTCAGCTCTCAGACTCAGAAGCTGGCCTGGCTCCTGGCCACATGCTTCCCTAAGGCAAGGTGCCCGCCTGACTCAGCCTGCGAGTTGGGACCTGTTCTGCTTGCCCTAACCACTCCAGCCCTGGGCACAGAAGGCCCAATGGGTAGGAGGGGCAAGGAGCTTCCAGGACACAGTAGAGAACTCCAAAGAGGCCTGAGCCAGACTGTCCAAGCTGAGCTGTGTGGCTGCACCCCTTCAAGCCCCCAAAGGGGAGGGGTGCTGTGGGGGTTAATCCCTGTGCAGGGCCAGTCTCTCTCTCTGCATGTGATCCCTTCTCCAGTAAACTAGTTTGGGTCAGAAGGAGAAGCCTTGCTTTGAGCTCTGGAAGTGGCCTCAGCTTTAAGGGGTCTACCTCATGGTCCCGGGGGAACTGCAAGGCCCTGTGTCATAGCCATGACCCTCCAGGAGAACCCCTACATTCCAGAACTGCGATGAAGACACCCTTCTACCCCCGGCCTTTCACCCCTCTCTCTGGCTTGGCCAGGAGCACTGGGACCAGGCCCTGGGATTTGCTCCCAGCAAACAGGAAGCTCCAGGAGCTCTCTCCCTCCCTCCCGATATTGTGTTTAGCAAGGCAGGACTCAGGCTGTTTCCACACAGGAAGCCCTGGAGGCTGGGAGGGGCTGGGAAGGAATTCCCTGAGCTGCCAAGAGGCTGGCTTTCCTGTAGGGTGGAGGCAGGATGAGGTATGGTGGGCTCTTGGTGGGAAGCTAAGAGCTACCCAGTGGTAGGACTCACTCACAGTCCCAGATGGGTGGCCTTAGAAGTTCTTAAGTTGTGAATGGGATGTTGAGGTCCAGCCCCAGGGTCTGCCATGGGCCTGGCTTCCACAACAGAGCTGGGTTCTGAGTGGCTGCTGTGTTCCCATCCATAAAATGGGTGTAGAGGGATTCACATTGCTCCCCACGAGATTCCCAGCCCTTAATGACAGGGCTGAGGGTTTTGATGTCCCAGATGAAAGGCCATGCAAGTCTCCCAGGATGACCTCAGGACAGTGGGTTCCTAGTCCGGAAAAGCAAGTGCCACACTCCTCAAGTCTGGACTGTGGGCGGTGGGCTTTACCCAGGAAGTCACTGACAGGCTGGGCTTTGCTTACAGAGGATCCTGGCAAGGACAAGGTTGGGGATCAAGGCCAGGGATGCCTCTATGGAGAAGGTTCTGTCACTCCTGTGACAGAAAGATGTAAGTGTAGCTGAGGCGTCCCAACTGCTGCCCACCCTCACACAGCCCCGATGGCACATGCCCAGGAGGCAGAGCCCATCCCAGGGGCCCAGTGGACAGCCTTTCCCAGGCTGTGTGGACCCTGTGCAGCTGTTTCTGCAGATAGCACCTCTGTGCAGTGCACACGGGAACTGAGCTGCAAGGCATAAAAGCAAGTGTTTTGCCTCTCTCCTGAGAATAGCCCCCAATTCAACATGGCCTGTGCAACGGGGCATCTAAGTCCAAGGACAAGAATGTCTTGACACAGAGCTGGCTGAAAATATCCCCGTCCTTCTCAGAGCCTGTGTGCTGCTGGTTCAGGACAGAGTACAAGACTTGGGGTCGGGGGAATCTGGGCACCTTCCCGATTGGCCTGTGACTCCCAGCCCACACACCTGCTGCAGTGGAGGAAGGCAGCCCAGGGGACAGCCCTGCCAGAGCCACGGAGGCCAGAGAGCAGACTCGGTTAATCAACTCTTGGGCATTCTGCAAACAGCGGAGAGCTGCCTGCCTGCCCAAAGCCTGCTTCTGCCCGAGACAGGGCCCTCTACAAGGAGACTCATTCCTTTGTTTGCTCATTCTCCTCAGCAAGTGCCCCCCAGGGCTCTCTGGGGCCCGGCCCTGTGCCATGCAGGAGTGTGATGACTCAGATCCCACACCACCCAAGGGCCCCACGGAGGACAGGAGGTAGATACGCAGAGACCACACAAGGTGGGACTTGCCACCAAGGAGGGGCCCTGGCAGCAGGGCCACCAAGGAGAGGCCCCCACAAATACTGCTAGAGGCCAGAGAATGGGGTATCCCAGGCACAGGGCTGCGAGAAGGAGCAAGAGTAAAGAAAAGCAGAGCACCCAGGACTTAAAGCAAGGTGGGACACTGCAAGAGGACCGGGCACAGGAACAAAGGGAGAGGCAAATTAATTCAGTAGGTGAGAGCACTGAGGGTCCCCCAGGCTAGGCCTCCCTATCATAGGAGGCAGTTCTGCTGGGCAAGGGCTCCCAGTGTGCTCAGCCCCTGGAAGACAAAGAACAAAGGACACCACCACAGGCTTTCCGGAATTCAGCTTTGTCACTTTGGTTTCTCCAAATAATCAACCAGTGGGGAGGGGCTCGCAGCCACCAGGAAAGGCTGCTTCCCGCCACCTGGCTCCCAAGACAGGCTTCCAGCTTCACCTTTGATCTTTGGGTCACAGAAGATCTTGGGGGTTAAAGAAGTGAGATTTTTGAAGCCCAGGCTGCTGCTAGCCACCTATCCAACTTTTTGCGAGCTCATACAGAAAGAGCAGGCAAAAAGCAAGTCCCAGCACAATTCCCAGAAATCCCCAGGTCCTGTGGCTGCCTCGCCACAATGCCCGGCAGCCTTCTTAGCCCCCTCGCACGGTAAAACATGAACACATGAGGGGTGAAGGGCTCAAGGGCACCCAGGAAACTCAGAACCATATAAACAATCAACACATCTTTTATTCACAAATAAAAACAGTTGTGAGATGTTATCTACACATTTGTACAAAGATCTGGACGCTTAGAAAATACACAACAGTCAGAAAGCACGAACCTGCGTGCAGGCCACATCACAGGCTGGCAGGCTTGCCCCTCGTCTGCATCTGAAAGAATAGCCTCCCACAGACCCCCACAACGCCCCCAGTGTCCCCCAGGAAAAGCCTGCCCCCTCACAACTGCCAAGAGCCCCCAGCCTGGGAATACCTGTAGAAAACCATAAAAACTTAGATCCTTTGTCTTCAAATTCCCACTGCAAACTCTATGTTTATAGGCAAAATGATAGAAAAATATGAAGCTAACAGAACTTTTACAAAAACCCACGCTCCCGTCTTTGTTGGCGGCGGTTCACTTCATTGTTTTGTTTTGTTTTGCTTGTGGTTTTGGTAAGAATTCCTGCCGTGGAAGAAAGCATTGTGTGCTCATGACCCAGCCCTCGTTTGTGGCCTCTGGTGTCCTCAGAATGGAGTGGGGCCCTCAAGGAGAGGAGGGGACTGGCGGCTAACTGTCCACACTCCGAGGACACCACTGCTAGTGTGGCGGAGGCCATTCGAGCGGACTGTTGAGAGAAGCTGCTGGTAAAGGAAAATTAACCCAATCCTAAAAGAAAGCTGGCCGGAACAGGCCTGCCCTGCTACACAAAACTGCTTGGTTGTAAGGAAGGCAAAATCAGAAACAAACTGGCTTTTGTCTGCCCAGAGTGGCCACAGCCACCTAGGCTGAGACTCTGTCTGCTGGTGTCTGAGTTCGGTCTTGAGTCCATAGCACCAAATTAGAAAAGGAGAAAAGGCCTACTCAAAGTTAAAGGCACTTGTGTGGCTGTCTGGGTGGGGACAGTCTTTCCTCTCCATGCGCTTGCTCTCTGTCCGCTGGCTGGCCCTCCCCTTCCCACCCTCTGTCTCCTCTCTGAGATCCCCTGGTCCTACACAGACTCTTCGTCTTCAACCCACCAATCCCTCCACATCCTCACTCCATCCCACATCATATGCTCACACCCCCTGCCCTGCATGTCCTGCCTATGCCCTGTGCTCAGCCTCAAACATCCACCTCTTGTGGCCCAGGTACAGCAGTGGTGGCAGCGACTCCAATGTCAAAGCAGGTGACCATCATGACATGGGCCTTGCACAGGTTGACACACTGCTCCAGGGCAGCTGTGGCTTGCTCCAGGGCCACCAGATACTCAGCTGACTCCGGCTCCAGCTCTGGGTCCACCTCAACTGGAGGGAAAGAGACAGGGTCAGGGTGGAGGTCAGGACAGCAGCCAGGGTCCTCAGTTTCCTCAAGGGAAAGTGTCAGCCCAGCAGATCCTCCCTTCCTGCCGTCTGCTGCATGAGAGCAGCTGAAAGCAGAGGAGGGGTAGGCTTGGGAGCAGCGTGCTGGGGGTCCCCCTGTTCCACCACAGAGGGAGGGGGCACTCACACTGCTCCAGCCAGCGCCCAGGCTCCACCATCAGCCGGCCCTGGGTTTCAGCTAGCTCCTCGCAGAGGTGGTCACGTTTGGCCTGCACTTCCTGCAGCCTCTGCTGCCTTCGCTCTGCTAGACGCAGCTTGGAGCTGATGCACACTGGGCCCTGCTGGCAAGGGACAGGAAGAGTGGGTTCAGATATAAACGGCAGGGACTCTCTCCCCAGGGCTTTTCAGCATCCTGGCTTTTGCCATGGCCTTCCTCCAGCTCTGGGGCCCACACAGACACATGGCCAACCCCCAAGGTAAAGAGAGGAGGATCTGCAGGGGGCCCACACTTGGAGTTGCTGGACCCCAGTTCCAGTTCTGTGGAGACAGCTGTAGCCTGAAGAGTCCCTGCGGGCACTCTCTCCTGGCAAAGGGCACCAGGACAAAAGTTCAGGGGTAGTTTAATCTGGTTCCTACCTTCTCCAGATCCTGGGAGGGCTGTGGACAAAAAGAGGTGGGGTCAGGGGTGGCCTGGCCCCCTCTCCAGGGGCTGAGATAGCCCCTCAGATGGCCTATCAGATGGCTCTCCCTGCCACCCCGGGGCTCCTCAGATGGCCCTCCCTGCCACCCCGGGGCTCCCAGCCTGACAGTAGCCTCCCTGACCTTGGCTTCGTTCTCCCTCAGAGGCAGCCGGTGCCGCTGCAGACGCTCCACATCGTCTATCTCATACACCTTGATCTCGAAAGGCTCCTTCAGAGAGCCGGCCAGGGGTGGGGGCAAGTCCACCCATTGCCCAGGGAGGCTGGGCTTGCGGCCCAGGGCAGCAGCATCAGGAAGTGGAGCGGGGATCAGCCTCCGCCGCTGTAGACCTGAAACAGAGCCAGGGACACCCCAGGTGTCTAGCCACATCACCTGCACAGCTGCACCAACTGCTTGCACAGCAGTAACACTTACTGCTCTCACAGCCGCCCTGCCCCTCTGGTTGACAGGGAAGGGCCCAGAGCATGCTGGCAGGAACTCTTGGGCAGCTGGGACACTGAGCAGGGAGAGACCGACACAGAGCCCAGTGGCTAGCTTCGAACCCAAACCCTTGTCTCTTTACAGTCAGGGCTTAAGGATCAGCCTCCGGTATGAAGCGGGGTCAGGAGAGGGAGCACCCTGGGACTGACTGCTTATAAACTACAGAGGGTCGTGCACCTCTACGTGCAACAAAGCCCATGAAGTATCTAGGAACGTGTCCGGCTGATAATGTGTGTGCTCGCAATCTGAAGATCTTTCCCAGAGTTGGGTTAAAGTTTATACCCTATGAAGGGCTGTATGGCCCCACTGCTAACAAGCTACCAAGGGCTAGGCATACCTGGCATTCATAGAGACTGCACAGGGTGAAGTGCCAGGGTAGGGAAGCTGGGCCCACCCCCATTAAACAAGAAAGGAACACCCCACAGAGCTGCCTCTAAATTAAGAGCCCACAGGGCCATAAGACTGAGCTGGGGAGGTGGGGATCATGAGCCACCAGAGCCCAGGGATGACCAAATGCACCATCAAGGACCTCTCAGGTCTACACACTGTAGAGTGCTGTGCCCACTGAGGTCCGGCACTGCTGCCCACCTGTGGCTCTCTTCTTTGGGGACTTGAGGCTGCGGGAGCGGGCACCCAGGGTGGCCGTTCCACTCTCGCTCATGGAGTCTGGGGCTGAGGAGGCACTGCCAGTGGCCTCACTGTCCCGGATCATGCTCTCGTAGCCACTGCTGCCACCGCTATGGTAGAACAGTGCAGTGCGGCCCATAGCAGGGGGGAGCTCCCCGCTCAGCACACTGCTGTTGTCACTGCCGTGGCCGCTGCTGTAACGCTGGGGTCTCCTCGGTGCAGTCACTTTGCTGTAGGGGGAGGGCAAGGAGGGGCTCGCGGGCTGCCGCTCCTCAGCCAGGTTCACACCGCTGTCATTGCCGCTGTCCGAGTCCGTAGAGGCCCAGGAAAGGCCGCCTCTACCAGGAGATCCACTGGCTGCCAACTCGTGGACACGGCTATGGGCAGCCCTGAACGCCTGCTTAGTGCCCATGATGGTGCCCCGGCCTGCTTTGGCCCCAGCAACCAACCCGCCCACTGGGGTAGCTCGGGGTCCTGGCACAGCGCCACCAGTTGTCTTGCCTGCCACAGGCGCCAGCGGCTTCACCGGAGCACCCAGAGCCCGAGATGTACTAGGCCCCAGATTACGACCCTTAGCTCCACCAGTCGGAGGCTTGGTTGCTCCAACACCCTTGGCTGGGCAGCTCCTACAGGCAGGAGCTGGTCCTAGTGGAGGGCTGGCGGGTGGTACACCCAACCTGGGCACAGCCCTTGGTGGCCGTCCTGCAACATCTCTGACCTTGCTGCTGCCGTGTGCCAGGCCTTCACACCGTTCAAGGGACATGTGGCCAGAGGGACGGTGTGGAGCCTCCATCTTGCCAGCTCGAACTTTCAGGCTGGATGTGGCCTTGGGAACCGAGGAATCAGACCGACCACTGGGCCTGGCTTCCTCCTCCCCTCGGAAGGCAGAAGTAGCCCCTGCCCTGGTCAGTCCCAGGGCCTGGGTGGGGGTGAGGGCCGTGCTCTGCTCCAGGCTAGACTTGCGCACAGGCGGGGCTGGGGGGCCTCCCCCACAAGGCCTTGGACCGAAGGCCCCCTTGGGAGATACGCTCTTCTTACTGCTGGAGGTGGTCTTCAGGCTTCCTGAATGGAGCGCTGCCTCTGCTGGAGCGTCCCCACAGGATGCAGCAGGTGTGGTCACTCCCAGTGTGGTGGCTCCCCTCCGCAAGGGTGGGATCCGAGCCACAGCCTCTGGTCTCCGCGACATTCTGGATGCCACCTCACACCCATCCACCACTCTCTGAGCACAAGCCAGCATCATCTGAGTCTCGGGCAATCGAGGGGAGCCTGAGGTGGGGCTTGGGGCCCTGCCTGTGGAGGCTACCTGGCGCGTGTCACAGTCCTCTGCCCGGAGTAGCCAAGGGTCCTCACATAGGCCACCGGGGCTGTACGGACCCCGGCTAGGACGAGCTCGGCTGGCTGTGGAGGTAGTCCTGGGTTTCCGAGGCAGGCTGGAGTGGATAGTCTGGGCTGAGGCTGCCTCATGCGGGGACCTGGCCCAAGGCTCTCTGCCAGGTTGGGTCTGAGTTGTTGCAATCACCTCCCCAGGGTGGGGACTCCGAGCTGAGCCGGGATTGTCTGGTCTTCCACACTCTGAGGACCTGGCCCTGCTGTCCTCTAGGGAGCTGCTTGGGGTAGAAAACTCTGGTGGACCCGGCCCTGCGGCCAAGTCGGGGCTGAAGGGAGGCTGTGGTGTGGGACTGCGGCTTTCAGACAGGCAGACACCAACGTCGCTCAGCCAGGAGCCAATGGATGAAGCTGGACTGCCACTAGTCCACACTGTTCCCTCTGGGAGCTCCCCAGGGTCTCCCGGGCACTCAGAGACTTGTGAGGTATAGGCATCGAACTCATCATTGATACTGCTGATGATACTGACTGGCCTGGACCCTGAGGCCAAAGCCTGCAATGAACAATCACTGCTCATGCTGGCCAGACTGGACGGCCGCGTGGCCCCCGCAAGTCCGCCCAGAGGTAACTCCTCTACCACCGTGAACACCAGCTCGTCCTCGCCATTAAGTTCCACCGGCTGCTGCAGGGTCACCGTGGTGGTCAGCAGGCCTCTCTCCAGATGGCGTCCACGAGCCGACGGGTCTGAGAGCAGTGGGGGCAAGGCCGACTGCCCACTCATGCCCACTGGGGGTGTCCGCAGCACGCCGTCAGCATCCTCTCCCCCAGGTTCTGCGGGGACACCTTGAGCTTCCGGCTGCCGAGGCGGCGGAGGGGCCGGACTGGGCAGTGGCCTCCTGCCTCCTGTGGTCTTGTCTGGAGCAGGTGGCTCAGGCCGGGCACCATCCGCTCTCTGCTCACCCTGTGCGCCAGCCTTAGAGGGCTCTGAGGTGCTCCAGTGAGTATCTTGCCCAGGACTGCCTCGCGGGCAACCAGTGACCACTGTGGGGGCCCCAGCCTTCCTGGGGGATGTGGCCTCAGGTAACGAGGGTTTCCTGCCTCCCCGGGCGGGGCTGGCTTGGGCTCCATCAGAGCCACCCTGGGGGCCAGGGAATCCCTCGCTGCCGTCTATGCACTCCAGACGCTCCTGCAGCTCCGCGAACGTACTGCAGCGGAAGTGGTCTGCGTCCCGGGGTCCCTCGGAAGGCCTGCGTCGGCTCAGCGCAGGGATAATGGGCACGAAGTCAGGCGGGCCCTCGTTGTCAGTGAGCTCACGGTCTGACAGAGCCATCCCACCGGGACCCACATAGATGACTGTGTCGCAGGACTGCTCACTGCTGGACGAGTAGTCGGGGTCCCCAGACAGGCCAGGGGCCGAGCGGTCAGCGTCCAGCACCATGGTGCGTGGATGGAAGGGCCGAAGGCGCAGGGGCCGGCGGGCCCGGCCCTCCTCGCAGGAGCTCTCCCCTCCCGAGGAGCTGGACGCATGCTAGGGGCAGGACAACAGAGCCCTGTGAGTTCACCCACCCATCGGCACACAGCCCTGGTCCCAGCTCGCCCCTTCCTTGGACTCTGCCCTCTCAGCAACATAGAGTGTGGTCTCTTGTGAGGCAGCAGCGACTAAGCAAAGCCTGTCAGTGCTGGGAACCCCAATATGGGGCACGGGACATGAGGGAGGCTTCTGGGGAGCTCTGAGGGGTGATCAGCATGGACCATGTCACGGGCCGGGGAGAGAGGCGCTCGGGCAGGGAAGGCCGCGCTAGTGCAGCATCCAGACCTCGGGCGGTGACCTCAGGTTACCTGGGGTGCCCGTGAAGTCTCCCGCTGAGGTGGTGTTCATTCCCTTAGGAATCTTAAGCCCTACTGTAAGGGCTACCCCTGCTCAGTGCACCAAGGACTTGGGGCCTAAGAGGTCCACCCACAGCTGGATACACCTGCGCCCTCCTCTCCCTGACATCCAGAGTTAGGGGTTAGCTACAGAGGATGCGGGAGCCTGGGAGCCCTTGGGAGTCAGCGGGGGATGGGGGCTCACCCTGCCCTTCTTCCTGCGCAGGCGGTGGATGCGGGCAGCCAGCTGCACCGTGCTGAGTGTCTCTGCGTGGTGGGCCGGAGAGTCCGAGATGTGCGCGATCATGGTGGTACGGCAGTTGGTGGTAGCCAGGGACTCCCGCAGTAACATGGTGAGTCTGTGGTCCCTACAAGCCAAGGAGATGCTCAGAGGCTGAGGTGAGACGAAGACCACTGCTGGCCCTGCGCGGAGGCTCCCACAAATACCAGATATCAAAATAGCCGCTTCCCTGGAGGTGACCATGCTGGTGCTGTCTGTGCTCCCTCACCTGTAGGGTACATGCTTGGCCCCGTTGACCAGGGCCAGGATGACACTGCCCAAAGCTGACAACGACAGACACAGGTGCCCTCCTGAAGCTTCTCCTCTGCTGAGGGCCGCCTCGCAGCTGCCCAGGTCGATGAGGTGCAGGCGGCTACGACCTCCAGACACTGAGAAGACATTTGCGAGCAGGTGCTGCGGTCTGGGCACCCGGGTGCTTCCACAGCCAACCCAGACGTTCAGAGATGCCCACGAGGACTCCCCTGGGGTGTGGGGACAGTCAACCTCACAGACATGGCAACCCCATGCACTTGGCCTCCCATGCACCTACTTCCTCCTTGGCCACACTTCTCCACACGGTACTGGTACACATGCAGGGTGAAGAGCATGTGGGAGGTATGCCGGGCGTCCTCCCCGCAGCCAGCACGGCTGGTGCTGCGGGCTGCCAGGGCCGCGTCCAGGTAGAAGGCTGCCTTCTCTGCCGTGGGCGCACGCAGCTCATTCTGGTTCTGGAGCTGTGCCGAGAGGAAAGCAGAAGCCACGTGTGTTTAGTGGCTGGAGAGCCCTCCCCACTCCTCCACAGTCCCAGAAGGGCTGGAAGCGTTGCTGCACCTGTGTCCCACACACAGGGTCCTCCCGAAGGTACACGCCCGGAGACTGGGTGTCCTGAAGGCTTCCTGAAGCCACTTCAGCAAGCAGGTCCCTCAGACTCTGGTCGTGGCCGCACACTTCCACGGCAGACACTCGGATGGAGAAGCGTGTGCCCAGCCTTTCCTTGCGTTCATCAATGAGCCTGAAGAGCCAGGAGATAGCACAGGGCACGATGCCCAGGCTCTGGGGTGAGCTGTCCTTCCCAATCATGGTGTATGACTTGCCTGGGAGATGAGGGCATGTGAGAACCACTGCTGACTCTCCACAGCCTGCCCTCAAGAGTCCTATTAGCACAGGAACCTGCCCAGGGTCCTCAGGGCCAACCAGAAGGCCTCTCCAGCCTCCAGCCACCCTGTGGCCTCTGTCTTCTGGTGCTGCCCACTCCCACACCAACCATGGAGAACTACCTCTCTCTTTAACCAGGACCAGGCTCAAAGATGACAGCAACCAAGATGGAGGACAGTTAGAAGGCACCACGGGCGCACAGAGATGACTGAGCGCTTACCGAGGCTCACGTGGCCGAAGGAAAAAATGCAGCCGTCAGCTCCACCAACCACAGACTGGAGCACGTCAGCCACCGTCCCCGAGCAGACCTCAGCCTGGGGAGGAACCCATGGGGATTAGGCAGGTGTCTGAGCCAAAGGGCTGTGGCCAATACCTTCTGCTATGTCTGTATACACCTAAGGCCCATCTGGCCTGGTCACAGGCAAGCAGACAGTCCACAGGGCAGCTGAACTACACAGGGCCAGGAACACAGGGCCCTCCCGTACTCACACAGAAAGTATAGGACATATAAGTCAGCGGATGAGACATATACAACACAGGTAGGATGTGCCAGCTAGGCACCTATGCCCAAACACCCGACCCAGCACTGAATGTTGCTGCCTGCAACACAGCACAAGGAAGTCATGGTCACTGCTCAGTGAGCTGGGTGGGGAGCCAGTGTCCCTGGCTTCCAGGGCATACTCAAAAACATCATGGAGCAACAGGCTCTGAAGAGCTCAGTGTACCCGCCCCCCCAGCCTGGAGGCCCAGGCAGAGACTGGGCAAATGTCCTAGGCTACGATTACTCCAAAGGCAGACCTGGCAGACCTACCAGCCAGCTAGGCTCCCTCTCTGCAGAAGTTAATTAGATGCCATCAGAAGCACTCTTCACTGTACCTGCTCTGAGTCCTGAGGGAATATGGCGTCAAAAGCAAACATCTTGGGGACTGGTGCGGTTGGGGCGTGCCGGAGGCCTGCACAGCCTGGAGGCCCGGCAGCGGGATCGTAGAGAGTCACCTGCTTCTTTCGAGAATCCACCTTCAGGAAGGATGTGGACTCGGCCGGGCGCTGGACTCCCTGGGCTGGCCATATGCGCAGCATAACCTTCACCTGGGGGTTGGCAGAAGTCGGCCTCTGAGCTCCGCCCTCCACCCTGCTGGCCACTAATTACAGGGCAGGGGAAGGAGCACGAGTCAGGACGGCAGACCAGGCCTCAGCATGGGTACCGTTCCCACAGGAATGCTGCCTGAACGGATCCCACATGAGGTCAGCAGGGTAGAGAGAAAATGAAGCCCAGGGTGGGGTAAGTCTGGTGGGGTGCAGAGCCGGTCAGCACGGCAGGAGACAGGGCAAGGCAGGGAAGTGCAGATCAGTTAGCAGCAATGGCAGGAAGGAGGATCCCTTAGGGCCCTAGGCATTTCTCCTTCAGGGCCCCTCATCCTCCACCAGCAGCCTCAGGCCAAAGTCCTCCCGGAGAGACTCGCACTCCAAGAAGACAACAGGCCACACCAGTGGGATGTGCAAATGAGCAAAGCCACAGAGGGGTGAAGGGCCTCAGACGGCCAGGCTCTGGGAAGGAACTCCATGCTTCCTGCCTTTACCTTGAACCAACTCAGGAAGCTATCATCATGGAGGAGATAAACTACAACGGGCAAAAAGTAGGGGAAATTCCACCAGAAGGAGGACCCAATCTGAGAAGAGGGAATTCTGAAATCTGGTCTAACAAACCCCAGTCTGGGGAAGCTGAGGGTGGGAGGGGTGTGGAAGAAGAGAGACAAGCCTGGTGGACCTGAGCTCCTAGAGTTCTGCTATTGACTAGTCAGCCTGGTGGACCTGAGCTCCCAGAGTTCTGCCATTGACTAGTCAGCCTGGGCCATGGAAGAAACACAAAGGAGATTCCAGTGTGCCCTGTGCCCATGCCAGGCCCTGACAATGCCGTGGAGAATAATGAGGATGCCAAAGAAAACTGTATTGCAGTACCCCACAACCCGTGTGGGGAATGGATACTCCCCACAGGTGCAGGGGAGGGAGGCTGGTACAGGCACTGTTTCCTCCAGGCCAACCTGAGGTAGGGCTCCCCTTTGCCTGGAGGCCACACCTTTCACTCTCCAGTGAAATCTCTGACTTCTCCATATTGGTGTAAATCAAATTACCAAGACTCATTTCAGAACCAATATTTTTCAAGGATTTAATTGTAAGTGACAGATACATAACGCTGCAAAATTGGTTTAGGGGGGCAGCCTGCCCAGGCACCACAGGCTCTCTCCCACTGGACAAGGGGCACATTGATATGCAGAGCCTCCCGTGGAGCGCAGTGTCCCACCCTCTGGGGAAAGAGAGGAGCAAAGAAATCCTTGGCTATTGTGCTACTCAGAACCTGGGCTCCATCAGGCAAGAATCGATTCTTTTATTCCCCGGAGACATGAACAAAACGGTTTCATTTCCAACCACTGTGCAGTGCAGACGAAAATGTGCACTTCCAGGTAATTTTTGGCAATTTTTTTTCCAGCGTGAACTCCTCACCACTTCAGGAGCCAAATGGGTTCTGGAGATGTGAGAGGCTGCCTAGTGGGGAGGAGAGGCCTGGAGAAGCTGCGATTTGGCTCTGCTGTCTCCTGATGCCTCTTGAGCAGACACTGATCCTGAGTCTCCAGGCAGGGAGGGGATGGAGCAGGGCATCTCGCCCAGCCTGCCCCCCACTGCCCCCATCCATTGTCTGCTGGAAAGAACCTGTCATTACCTCAGGGAAATGACAGGGTCTCTCAGGAGACAAGAGCATCCTCACCCCCCAAATGTGCAGATATCACAAAGCTGGCTCGAGCTGGGGGGAAGGGAAGCACGTTTTTTACATAAAAGCAGGGCTTCCAGCTCCCCAGAGGTGGACCAGTCAGAGGAGGGGGAGGGACGCCACTCAGCACCCAACATCAGAGACGTCTTTTTTAATACTGCAGTATGATGAATTCTCTTAAGTAGCACATTAATGTCAGACACTAAATGTAATCTAACTTCTTCTCTGTGGCAATATTAAATGCCTTTCAGGGGGCACTTGTGGAGATGTGACATTCGTGCTAATAACACCTGGGGCCAGGAAGGGTGCAGAGGTATGGGAGACACAGGCTGGTTAACAGCCTGGTGGCCAAGACACCTGGTCTCTGGGGAAAGCCCCAAATGGCCCAGGGTCAGCAGCGAAAAGGTTGAGGGCTTCCCACAGGCAGCAGAGACCTGGCAGGCCCCCAAATACAGTGACAATAAAAGAAGAGCTGTCACTCAAGAGCTTGAAAGGAACTTCTTATCCCACCAGCCCTAAGGCATACACTCCCTGCTCCCACCACAGCCCCTGAGGACAGACACCAGGTGGGTAGACAGGCTAACTGACCAGGCTGGTCCCGGGCCTAGCCTTCTTCCCAAGAGGTCTCAGGCTAGCTCTGTACCCACACAGCCTGTCCCGTGGGAACCACCTGTCTGTCTCAGAGCCGTGGCAGGTACTGAAAAGATTTGAGTGTTCCAGTCAGTCAGGCCTGGGTCCAGTCTCCCTCTGTCCCTCTCACTAGACAGAGCTGAAGCCTCATCTATTAAACATTGCCAGTGTGAAAAGTGGGGGCAGCCAAGGACTGGCAGGCACAAGTAGTGGGAGTCAGGAACACCCCTCCTCCTGACAGAGTAGGCACAGACCTAGAACTCTGTCCTAAATGAAGGCATGAGGCCTTTGCCCTGCTCACTTCTCGCCCACCCAGGGCTGAGCAACTGTATGTACACAGACAGAAAGGCCCAGACAGCTGAGCTGCCCAACTAGGCCCACCACTGCAATACAGTGGCCTGGGGCAGGAGCAGGTTACTGGTTCAGATCCACACATCAACTCTACTATATTTCCTGGCCACGCTGACCATGGATATGGCTCCCTTGCCAACGGCCTGCACTCAACCCCATGCTAGTCTATTTCCCACACTCAGGCCCATCAGAGGCTACCTCCAGCAGACTGCCTTAAGGAAACCACGGGGTGTGGCTCCATCCCAGAGGAAGGGAGGAGCCAGGAGACCTGGCTTTCAGCCACCAATTAGCACTATGAGAGGAGGGCAATGAAAGCTGCTCAAGATGCTAAAAGGGTGTACAGTGAAGTCAGCTGGGCCCGAAGGAGCCCCAGGCCCTCCCACTCGCCTGCAGCTGCCCGTCTGGACAGCCCTGTCTGGAGAGCTCTTCCTTCCTCTGGGGCGCTGCCACAGGAGGAGGCCTCCCTTTGGGAAGGAAGGCTGCATACACATGGCTTCCTTTCCGGGACCTATTTAGGAGTTTACCCCCACTAGCCAGTGCTGACCATGTGTGCGGGACTCAAGCATGCAGGGCTAGTGCCAACTCAGGGATGGTCACGCTGGGCAAGGTCAAGCAGGCCCAACCCCATAACTCTCAGGGTGCCTGGGAGGGGACACCACACTTGGAGCAGGCCAGAGGTCAGCAAAACCCTTCCACAATGGTTTTGAGCATCTAGCTCTCTACCTCACTCAAGCATTATTTGCACAGTCTTGCCATAGGACTATCCCATTAAGCCTGGGGTAGAGGGATTTCTCCCTCAGAGAGGCACCAACTATAGGAATCAACTCAGAACTCTTGGGAGGAAACTCTGGAGCCAACCAGCTTGTCCCATCACCACACAGGGCTCACACCCCTCCCAGACCTCAACTGCCTCCATCTAAAACCCATCTGGCTGGGCTGCCTGACTCAGGAACACGGATGAGTCCCACCTACCGCTCCTCGCCCAGCCCGACTCAAGGCAGCATCCAGTGAGGGTAAGCAAGAATGATCAGCTCCCACCCCAAAGCCCAGATGCTTCACCACATGGCTATCCTGAACAAGCCCCTGAGACCTGGGGACAAGTTTCTTCTCCTCATCTCTCACAGCCCAGCAGGCTCCCCATGCCCTTCAGGCACTGCACCCCAAAGACTCAGGTTCCCAATCCTGAGGCCCTGGAGAAGAAAGTGGGGCTTTCTATCTCCGACATCTCATCAGAAAGCCCCCCTCCTACATCCAGGCACCAGACCTCAAGTGGGGTCTACCTTTCCGAAGCTGCTGGGGTTTTCCTTGGCCTTGGAGGCCGCCCTGAGCAGGCAGGGAGGCACCGGGGGCGGCCACAGCTGCAGAGAGCCACTGAAGTCCGTGGGGTAGGTGGACGTGCCTCGGGTGGAGGGCGCAGGCGGTGGGTGATGTTTCTTGCGCTTGGAGGCCAGGCTGAGCTTCTGGGCAGCCCTGGGGAGGAGAAGAGGGTGCTCAGGGTGTACCAACAGCTAGCCCCGTCACTCAGTCACTGTGCCTATGTCCACAGCAGGCTGGCCCATCTCAGACTCCATCAGCCATGCAGAGAGTCACTCTGAGGAAACGGCCAGACATTCTTACAGTCGCACAGCCTGAACTTTGTTTTCCTGAGTGGGGTCCCAGGCCAGGGCCACTGGCACAACAGGAGGCAGAAAGTCCATGTAGACATTGGACTACATTCTACTCTGTGCTGAGCTCTGAAATCACAGGCTTCAATCTTAGCTATCCACACCTTTCTTCAAGCTGGCCCTATTCCAGGGATAGCGGGTCAGGTGTCTGTCCTGGGATGGGCTTTCCTGCAACCCCCACACCCCTGCAAAAGTTGTCCCCACTGCCCCCCAATATACCTTCCCCTGAAAAGTCCTCTAGCCAAGTTTCTCAGGCTCCTACCTTGCCTGTGGACCATGAGAAGTACACGGCCCAACCCACACCTCCAACACGGAGACCCAAAAATATCACTAGAATTTATATTATATACACCAAGAAGCTGAGCCACCCTCCCCAGGCCTGGAGCCTGTCACCACTTTTCAAGGGAGACCTGGGTGGGGGCAGGTGACCAGGATGAGAAGCTATCTAACCAGTTCCACCTCTCTCTAAAACCCCTAAATGTCCCCCACCCCACCCCCATCCCTCTAGGCCTCCCAGGTCCCATTTTTTTCTTCCTCAGGTGGATCCAACACGCAGGAGCAGGAGGAGCCCAGAGCCTGGGGCCCTTGGCACCTCCCACCCTGTTGCTGGTGCTCTGGTAACTCCTCTCATCTTTAATAGGAGTTGTCTTTTAAGAGGCCCCAGGGACAGCTTCCTCCTAGTGAGGTGTCATCACAGAAAATAAAAGTAATCTACGATGCATGGCGGAGTCCTTAACAGAGCCGCAGAGGCGTCCGTATACTGCAGACTGGGCAAAAGAGGGAGTGGCGGACTCCTGCCCAGGAAGACCCTGGGCCCCAGAACCCCGGTTCTCTGCCAGTGGTGGCACCTGCACCCTGGGGTGCCCTAAGCATCTGCCTAGTACCTGCCTGAGCCTGTGTTTGCAAAGCTCCAATGAGTCTTGTGAGAAAGGGTGTCAGTTTCTCAGCCCCTTCGCACAAGCCGCGGGCGGGCGGGCAGGCGGGTGGGCAAGAGGGGCGGGCACTGTTACCTACCACTGTGTACACTGAGAGTCCTGAGGTCAAGGCTTCAAGGGTGGGGAGTCACAAGGCACGGACAGTGGCTGGAAAGGGCCACAGCAGACAGAGCCCACACCAACTCAGGGCTCTTCATGCCTCCCAACTGCCTATCTGGGCCCCCACTCCAGATCCCACCCCACAGCCTACCCCACAGCCTCTGGAGAAAAGCCTCAGTCCTGCCTCAGACAGCAGTGTTATTTCCAGGTACGGTCGGGCAGGGAAGTCACAACCCCCTTGTCTGGCACCGCCCAGGGCTGCTGGGGCCTAATTTATGCCACCCCAGCTAGGCAGAAAGGGGCTCAGGGCTGCCTGGGCAGGAAAAAAAGACTTCCTGGAGAAAGTGTTTTGCCTATAAGTGGGTGCAAAGAAAACCTGTTCCTAGGGTTTGGAGACAGTACATGGGGGCTGCCAAATATTCGCCTGGGCTAGAGGGTGTGGGGAGATCCCCCCTCAAGGTGTCTACATTGGTCAGCAGACAGCAGAGGCCAAGGCATGCCATGCCCATGCTGCACCCACTCTTTACAGCTGTGTCTGGCCCCCCGGCCTTCCCACAGGTCAGGCAGGGCCAGAGCGCAACCTTTAAAGAAGTCTACGGGGTGGCCATACTTCGAGGTATATAGAGGCCAGCCGATGGCAGCTAGGAACAAGGCTGGCTTTGCTGGGTAAGCCATTGGGACTACAGACAACCCCGCTCTTGATGGCCCCCCTCAGAAGCCAGAGACCACAGCACAGGCATCAGCTGACCTGGGCACCTCCTGCATATGGCCAGCTCCTGGGTCTGACCTGACTTGCAGCAGCAGAGGGGTGGGAGCCAGCAGCTGCTGGACCAGGTCCAGCCCCAGGCACCTGTTTCATGGTTCAGCACTCACAACGCATGACTCACAGCAGGTCTCTGACAGATGTACCAGGACAAGTACCTTGTCTTTGATGAAAATGGATAGATTTCCATCAACCTCCCAAGCCTTCCAGGGTTTGGCTTGCAGGAGTTTGAGAGAGTCCCCAGAGGTCAGGGCTGACCCTGAGGACCCCAGTTTGGTAAAGACACAAACCTGGGTTCTAAGCAGCAAGAACATAAAAAACACTGGTCTCACCAAGGCTAAGAAAAGATAGGGTATCATGCCCAGGGCCACTAAGACCACCATACTGTTAGGAAGTGGCAGCTCTGGGGCACTGGGGCGTGCAGGGAAGAGTGGGCAAATCTGAGCAGACGTCCCCTGATGGAGAAACTAAAAGAAAAAAAGGCAAGAGCTTCCAAACAGCTCTCACCCTCAGGGGACACCACCTCCAGGAAGTCTGTCTTGATGCCCCAATGTAGACCCAAACCCTAAGCTTCCTATTCTATAGAACCACTCTTGCCTGAGACTTCCTGAGCTCACAGGAAGCCAGGCACACACCTTGGCTGAGGACATGAATGCCCCAGTTTATGGACGCCAGCCTGAACGTCAAGCAGCCCCAGATCCATCATTTCTCTGGTCACTGACACATGAGAACAGGAAAAAAAAAATTTTTTTTTTCATCTCATAAAGAAAACTTACTCTTTCAAAGAAGAAGGTGCTTTAGAGGCAACAGGGCTATTACACCGAGATCTCTGAATGTCTGAAAGGCGGCCTGTTCCCTTGGTGACCAGCGGCTGCCAATGCAAAGCTCCCCTAAGCTGAGGGGCTGGCGGGCATACACAGCAAGGCCGCACGCTCGCCTCCTTCACTACAGCAGACCTACCATCTGCAGGATCTGCCTCATGCGGGCCCACAGTACTCACTGGGGGTGCTCCTCGGTGGGCCAAACAGCTAAAGGAACTCAAGACCTGAGTAGAGGGAGCTGCCACTGAAGGCCTCCCAGGGCCTGCTGTCACCTGAGGACCTTACCAGGAGGTTGGTGCAAGTGAAAGACCGTTCTGCCAAGTCCTCTGACCTGGTAGCCCAGGCCCAGCTTCAGAACCTCTGCACTTCTGCCAGCTAGGCCCAAACGTCGGTCCAGAAAGACACCTGGGGCTTCACAGAGGCTAGGAAGGGCCATGCTTCCCTGCCCCACACTGACTGAAAGATGCCTCCCCCTGGCAGATGTTCCCAAGATATCTAGATTCTGGGTGCTGGAGTAACCCATATTTATCAAGGGCAGAAGGATAGCTAGGCAGGCAGGCTGTGCTAATTAATGGGAGCAACAGAGAGGGGGAGGCCGCAAGTTGCACAGCAGTTAGAGGGTTCAGGACACAGGTGTTAGGGTGGCAGCAGTCCCTGGAGTGTGTCCTCAGATTTCTGACTGGGGAGGTATATCCAGTCAGTGCTTACCCACAGGTCCAGAGGATTGGATGCTACTCCACCCCTCCCCCAGCTCCCAGGCTCCCGCGTACCCTTGGGACTACAATGTACTTCATGTGGGCATGGCACACTGAAGTGGCTGCGGATGGCTTGAGTTGGTTGTTCAGCCTGGAGAGAACAGTCAGGGCAAGTGCGGAGCCCTTGGGACTGTAAGATTAGAGAACCTGAACTGCTGAGCTCACCCTGCTTGCCGTCGTCCCCACAAATGCCCCTGCCACCTCATCCCCTCAGCCCTTTGAAGCCCTCCCAGAGGGCAGCACTCTGATCTGGCCTCCATCCAAGGCCACCTTCACAGACAGATTCCAGACTCACTGCCCACCTCTGTGCAAAACTCCCTAGGGAGGGGGGAGGATCATTCCTCATGTCCAGGTTCAGAGGGTAAAGGCCAGAACACCCCACCTGTTCAGTGTGAGCCCTGGGGTGGAGCCTAAGTTCTACTGTCTCCCAGCGCACTCTGGGTAACCCCTATCCAACTCCACGCTTCGCCCTTACCCACAACGCCAGCCAGTGCTTACAAAGTTTCAAAACTCACTGGGGTGAGTCTCCCAGTAACAGTCTCAGCCCTGCTGGACACCACCTGCAGAAACACCTACCCTAAACCTGACCTTCAGGAGGCCACATCACAGGTCAGGAAGCCACTGATAGCACAGTGACTCCCACACCACCCCGTGTATGCACGCACGCACGCACGTGGGGAACACACGCAGGCACGCACGCACACACACCCACGCACGCCTGGGGAAACCTGCCTCCAGTCCCCACCCAAGTCCACTTGTTTCTTTGTTTCTATGGTAACTTCCCAAGGTCAGGGTGTTGCTCAGGCAGAGGAACCTCCACAGCCTGGGATGAGACAAAAGGCAGCCAGCTGCTGCTGCCTGCAGCGGGGCAGGGTGGCTAATGAGCCAGTGGGAGGGGGCCACACACACCACACACGTTGTGTCAAGACCCTCCTCGGGCACCAGGGGCCTCAGAATCAGGGTGCTGGGTGGTACTCAGACTCAGGACCAACGGCCATATAAACACTTTTCAATAAATTGGAGCGATAAATTGATCAGAGAGGAATAAAAATTGGCATTCTTCCTTGAAAAAAAAAAAAAAAAAAGATCGGAGCCTTTTAAAACCTCCTACCTAGTACCATGCCAGGAGTATAGCTGCCACACAGGCCACCAAATCCTCAAAGCAAAGGCCCTTGAAATCAGAACTGAGCAGGATAAGGACATGCCCAGCCCCCTAGATACCACCCTGAGGCTCCCAGGCAGGCTGTCCCCATCTGGAAGGTCCTAGCAAGGTTCTCTGCATCTGGCTGGGTTGGTTGCTGAGGCCCCATCAGTCACAGGAGGTCGTGTAGCACTGCACAGCAGCATTCATCAGCCGGCCCTGACAATGCCCTAATCACATGCCCCGTCACGCCCCCCATCAGGCCTTCAGTTCCCCCCGGACCAGGGCTGATAAGACAGCCTCTGCACACTGCCCAGCATGATACAGACAAGCTTATCAGCGCCCATTCGGGCTGTTAATGGGACAGTGACCCCCAGCTGGCTGCCATTACCTCTCATTATGGCGATTACATCCTGTAATCCCTGTTCCTGCAGGCTGCTGGATGAGGGTAGGACTCCAGCCTTGGGTCTGCAGAACCAAAGGTTTTGCCTTGGGCCAGTGAAACTCTCTCCAACCCACGCACTGGCCAGGCTCCCCACCCATCCACTGGCCAAGTTCAGGGAGAGGGGGTCCTGTTCCGACCTGAAGTACTTCTCTCCCTCTGGCCAGATGGACCATAATCACACCAACTTACATCCCCAAGAGAGGCATCCTGGAGGGGAGGGGTCAAACCACAGCCCAATCACTTCTATGCACTCAAGCTCTAGGCCCTAGACAGGTACCTTCGAAAGGGGTCCCGGAGACCAGCCAGCTTGCAACCCCCACTCTTCCATCAACTGAGCCACAGTTTTTTCTCCCAAGAACAGGTCATATGCCACCAGGGACCAAGAACTCAAGTCCTCCATTTCCCAACAACATATTGCAGCTTGTGTGACCCCAGAGGACCTACCTTATAAAGAAAGAGGCCGCTGCCGATGGGCCTGTGGAACCCCCTGCTGAGGTGCCTGGGGCTGGGGTAACCAGGGCTGTAGTGCACGCTGCCCCTCGGCCCCACGCCTTAGACATACGATCAGGGCCTGTTGTCGGGGGACAGTCTCGGACAGTGTCGGCCACAGCCACGGCAGCTACAGCTGCCTCAGCCTGGAGGAAGGAGAAATCCACATAAGGAACAGGCAGGTGACAGACCAGACCCATCACCCCAGGCTGAGTACCCTCACTTACTCCTAGACAACGCCCCCCCCCCCACACACACACACATACACAGCACTTGCAAAATCCTGCTTATGCGACTGGAAACCACAGCTGGGAGACTGGGACCCTGCACAAAAGGCCTAGCCTCCAAGGCAATCTACCAGGGCTCCTGTCCCCAGATCAGAGAGTGTGACAAGTCTACGTCAGCCATGGAGGAAAATGCAGACCCCACCCGGGGCTGACTCTACAGCCCTTCTCAAGTCCTGTAGTGACCACTGAGGTCAGGCAGACAGACCTCTTGTCCCTCATCCCTGGGCCATCTGGGAGCACCCAGAGGTACAATTATACAAGGCACCACAATAAATATTTGGCATGAGCGCTAATTGTCCCCCATGTGATAACGTATGACACTCCACTGTCTGAAATACAGCTCTGGCATTTCCAACTAATTAGCTAAAATAAATTCTAGAAAGGGAGCGGCCTCAGCATGGTGCACAGATACAATTAAATGTTCCCAGGACAGCTTCTACATGATGTTTACTTGCCCCTCAGGCTCTGGGGGCAGAGGGGACTCAAGCCCCAGCAGAAAAGAACAGGCAGCTGGTCTCTTCCCAGAAGGCCCCAGGCCCCTCAAGCTCCAAAATACCCTCTCCACTCAGACAATATGGCCTGTGTCCCAGATGACAGAAGACTGGGATCACCAGGCTGAGAGGGCACAGGCCTGGTCTGCAGACCCTGAGGCGAGCTCAGAGCTGTAGCCCTGAGACTAGGTGTGGTACCTCTGCAGAACGAGCCACCTTATATCCAGAGACCCTACCAAGGCAGGGCAGTTACCCTCCTCACAGCAGAGGCCTCACCTTGCTCAGCCCCTGGAAGACCCCAGCTTCTAAAGCCCAGTCAGGAGATGCAATACACTCACTCTCTAAGCCTGTCAAACTCCCAAGCCCAGCCCAAGCCTTGAGCCAGTGCCAGCCTAGCACCTTTTTAGTTCCCAGCAGCACCCAGTACCCCAGGACTTGAAAGGCCCATAGCTGAAAAGGGTAAACTAGCTTACCAGGCACTGCACCAAACATCTACCAGCTACATGCTTACAGCTGCATGTATAGGTGTATAGGCCAACAGTCCTGAACAGCCTGGCCTGCCCTCTTCTCCGAGCCACTCCCTCACCCCAGTGTGGACCCCTTTTGAATCCCTTACTATGTCTTCCTATGAAAGAATGAGCTGCTTAGTCAGGAAGAGTGGCATAGGAAGGAATCCATGCATATAAGGCTGACTGACGATCTGTGGTCTGAGTCCTTTGGAGCAGTGCCTGACTTGGCTGAGCATCTGCTGGACACAGCAGCCAGAGCCCAGGGTCAGGAACTTGGGGAGGAGAGGTGTTCAGCCCATAGCTAACCTAGAGTTAGCTCGGTAGTCTGCGATGGCAGTGCTGGGGCTCTGTGCCCAGGGTCCCACAACACCTGGTCCAACTGCCAGACACTGAGGACCGAAGCAGGAGGCATCGCAGGAGGCCAGAGCTGCTGCCCCATCCCCCATATGGCCCCCTACCCACTCCCACAGGCACAGCCACCCCGGGGCACCTCCAGAGGTACAGGGCCTTTAGCCGGCCAACCCACCTGCGCCGCTGGTCCTCCCCACACTGACCTGTCTCAGGAGTCCCGCACGTGACTTGGTTCCACCGTCCCACCAGCTGCCATGACAACACGGCTCCGTCCCTCAGGACGGCCACTGCCAATTCCTGCCAGAAGCAGAGCCTGGACATGCCAAAAGAAGCCGTCCCAAAGCGAGTGCAGAACAGCGGTGGTGTGGGCGAGGGAGAGGGACCACGACCACGACACGGGGAGGATGTGGGTGGACGGCCAAACAGAAAGTGTGATGGAGGCACACGGCAGCAACGAAGGAAAAGCATGGAGAGAGGAGAGCGTGAGGCCAGCCCTGGCGGAGGGAAGCACGCTAGAGAGCCCTGACTCCATCACAACCTGATGGTGCCCACACAGAGGTGAGACACCGCAGGACCTCAGCAGACTTGCCCACTATATGGTACACCAGGGATCTGCCGAACCCAGTTTAAGAAACACAGACTAGCCAGCCTCGGCAGCCCCCTAGGCCTGAGCTCTGCATCCATGGGATTCTAGCCTGGGACGCACAGTTCCTTCTAGGACTCCCTCCCCGTCAGTACCCTGCCAGGTGCACCTGTGAGGCGATGAGAAGCAGCCCAGAGGCTCGGGGCTATGCATGAGGCAAGAATATATATATATATACCTGAGAGGGTTAGCGTCCTGTGGGTTAGCGTCCTGTAGAGAATGTTACATCCTCATTCTTGCTCACCTGCTCCTCTCCTCTTACCCAGAGGCCTCCAGGGCCTGGCATAAGATGGGAAGTCCTGTACCTTCAGGGCCTTGTGCCCACCCACATTACAGAAGCAGCTACACTGGGGCTTCACACGGAAGAGGAGGCCATCTCACCAACCCCCACTACATGGGTGGGTAAACTGAGGCCTGGACAGAGTGTCAGCAACAAGTTAGGACGGTTCTGTCGACAGCCAGGCTATAGCTCAGAGGGAGTACTCCACCTCCAATATCCACCTAAGGTCTCTAAGCTCTCTGCACAGTTCTGAGTGGGAAGCAAGCAGGTACCCCCAGGATGGTGCCACCCAACCACCAAGCCATGGGGAGCCCCGGCTCCTTTAGGCCTCTCTAATGTCAACTGTGCCATCTCAAACCAATCACGGGGTCAGGAGGCTGAGTCCTGTCCTAGAGCTCATGCTCCGAGATGAGAACAGGTTTCTTGACTTCCCTGGGAGGCTTCTGACTGTGGGATACCACAAGCTGGCATTGGGGAGACCACGTGAGGCTGCTCCACATCTGTTACAACAATGTCTCTGCCTGACAGTCTAGAGCCGTGGTTCTCAACCTTAAAGCTATGACCCTTTAATCCGGTTCCTCGTGTTGTGATCACCTCCAACCACTGTTATGAACTGTGACATGAATATCTGATATGCAGTGGTCTCAGGCAACCCCCGAGAAAGGGTCCTTTGACCCACCAGAGGGATCACGATGCACAGGTTGAGAAGTACTGTTCTAGAGAGGTTAGTGGGGACAACCCCTGCGAGCTCCAGAGCAATGGGTGCTCCACGGCAAAATGACCTGGAAAGGGCTCCTCTCTGTGCAAGGGTTAGAGAGAGCCAGGCCATCAGGGAAGGGGAGGTCCAGTGGCTCTGAGGTCCCTGGGGACCTCTACCCAGCTCCTTCAACCTGTACATGTCAGTGTGTCACCCATCCACGAGGCAGATTTATGTCACCTGGTGTTTGTATGCCCCAGGACACAGGTCATGGCAGTCCCTTCCCTCCAAGTGTGGCTGTGGCTTGGGTTAAATAAAGCTGTGTAGGCCAACAGCTTCTTGACCCACTGAAACTCAGGGCCATGAGGGTAACTATACCACAGTAACAGCCAGATGCAGAGCACAGGGCAGCGTGCTCTGCCACGCATTCAGCACCTAGAATGTCCCTGGCCTTGCCGGTGGCTCTAGAGGGCCCCAGAAGTCATAGGTCACACTATCCCCTCTCAGGACCAACTCTCCTGCCCGAGTCAAGCACTTTCCAGGCCTCTGCTCCTCGTCCCTGTACGACGGGGGCCAGGCTGTCTGAACCACCACCTCTGGGAATCAATCCACCTAATAGCCCCAAAGGCCGCCAGCCACTTGTGACAGCTTCACAACCCATCTCCAGAAGCGTTTAACAGCAGAGTGCCCAGGCAGGACTTGATCATCAGGGATCGACGCCCTGCTTCAAGGGACATTGCCTCGTCTGCGGCCTAAAGTTCTATTTATGGTTCTAATAATCCCCCTATTGATTGCCAGGACTGTTCTCTAATTATAAATCCATTCCCACCTTTTCCCCGAACACAATCAATGTGCAACGAGAAGCAGAGGTCTTAAATGCTCACGTTTTATGGCAGGTAAGCCATGGTCAGGCTTGCCCAACCAAAAGCCAATGACCGGCCCCTCCTACCATCCTCCCCCATCACCACTCCAAAGCAAGAAGACCATCAGCGTGAGCCTTGCCCAGACTTAAGGCTATGGCCAGGCAATCAGTGGGGCCACCTGACACGCCTTGGGATCAGTGTCTTAGGTCTGAGCACATCACCTGAGGCTTCCTATAAGATCCAGCTCAATGTCACCTCCTCTAGGAATGACTTGATTCACCTGAACAGTCAGGGGCATCTGCACCCTACTGCTGGGTTCTGTTCCCACTCCCTCAGGCAGCCCAGCTGTTGGGTCAAAGTCCCAGGAGGACAGAGCAGCTGGCCTCCCTTCAGTTTGGTAAGGGAAGAGTGCTAGGCCATGACCAGCATGGTACTCCAACCCCGGGGACAGATGGCCTCAAAACACGAGCCCCTGCTCATGGACCAGCTCCAGCTTGGGCAGAATTCTCAGCACAGCCCACATCCAAGAGCAAAGTCCAGCCAAAAAGTTGTACCCACCTTGGAGAGGCCTACAGTCAAGACAATAGGAGGAGCCTTCCTTACATGGGAGCTTCTATCAGCATTGCCCAGTGGTTCTGGGGTCCCTGCGCACCTCTACCCAGCTCACTGAAATGCCACTGGACGCACAGACCAGGGGGGGAGAGCCGACCAGCCCACCTCAGGGACTTTGCCAACTCCCCAAGCTTTCGTAGGTGGCTGCTGTGTGCCTGGGATGCACGCCTGGAACTCTACCTCAGAAGCAGGAATCCTTAGCAACACCTACAGGATCCTGTGCTGTCAGCGGCCATGGGAGCAACAGGAGGAGGGTGGGGGTGGGGCGGGGCGCTACCCCATGTAGCCAAGCACACATGATCCACAGCAGTCTGTCCCCACCCTGCTTCATGTCCCCCTCCTGCCTCTTCTCCCAGAAGCCATCAATGCCTCAATCCTGGTAGATTTATTTACACCTTCTCTACCTAGAGGATCCCTCCCACTACGGTCACGGTCACGGTCACCTGTGGAACTCAGACCAACAAGTCCAAAGCACACTGCCCTCCTGCTGGCCACTGTGGGTCCTCGGACTAAGTCCTCAACAAGCAGATGGCTGTGCCCTCAGTGTGGTGCCCTGGAGAAGGGGCTCTATCAAGCAGGGCTCGTGTAGAATACAGGCCGGGCCCTGGTGATGTCAGGCCCTCCCGGGGTCCAGTCATAGATCATCTGTTGTACCAACCCGAGGAAATCTCTAGGCCAACAGCACGACTCTCTCAGCTTCCACCCTGGGACTCCTTGAACCAGGTAGAAAACTGGGGCCATGGGAAGTTGGAGAGACTGCGAGAGACATGACGACGTGCACGTGGGCATTGCCCTAGCAAACCACTCCTGGCCAGGGACTTCAGAGATGGATTAAGGGGAGCCCGGCCTTCAACCTAACCATCAGTGCCAGCAACTGTGAACCTCACTGTGTACTCCAGGCTCTGTCTTCCGTCCATGGGGCAAGTCTATGTCACCCGAGCTGTGCCTCTCTGAGGACAGCCCATCGTAGCAGGTTCTCAAAGGAAGATGTTCTCTCTAAACCTAGGACCAGACAAGGCCCGTTTCAAAAGACCTTGGTTCCTCTATCAGCCCACAGCATGACAGAAGGCCTAAGAAGCAAAGTTAGACAAAAGCATCCCTGATTTCCCCCAGGCTTTGGGGGGGGGGGGGGGGGGGGGGGCGGGAGGGGCTGCCAATACCATGCTACAGCGCACCCAGGCGTGGTCAGGAGCCTAACTGAGAGTCAGTTGGACTCTCTAGTGGCCCACCTACCCAAACACTCACCAGACAAGTGGGCGGCAAGAAGCTGTTGACTCTTGAGAGGCTCCACACCCCCTCCAGGCACTGCTGGGCCTGGATGGTGACTGTACTCAATGCTCCCCCGAGGCCTGCTGGGGCCACCGACACCTGGACGCTGGGGCCAGATGGCCAAGCTGTTGCTTTCCTCCTGTCAGGTCCCACAGGGGGCTGCCTCCCCATGAGGCCCACTGGTCCAGGTGGGTCCCTAGGACTGGGAGCAGCAAGGCCTCCTCGGGAAGCATCTGGGTCCTCGTGGCTGGCAGGGGTCTGTAACAGGCGCAGGGCTTCCCGAGTGAGCTGGTGCAGATGTGTCGTGCATACGTCACAGCGGCTCTCAGCGTCAGGGCGGCACGCTGGCTGAACCCCAGAGGCTGGGAGCTTGTCGAGCAGCAGGGTAGAGAGGCAAGGATCCTGGGGACGGCAAGGGACAGCAATCAGTGCTCGGGTACACAGGGAGCCCATCACCTCAGCTCATGCTGTAGCCAGAGCAACACCATCCATAACATTATTATGGCCCAAACTATTTCATCCACATGAGCCCAGCAGGAAGGTAATTATCAGAGTTAATAGTCAGGTTCCTTGTGCCCTGACAGCCACCCACCTCCCCGCCATCATTAACCACGCTGGTTCACGGCTAACAAGATGCATCTGTAGCCCCCTGACAACCAGCTTGTGGGTAAAGACACTAGTCCAGGGTCTGGCAGGAGGCTGGCCAGAAGCAGTCCCCAGGCTCCCTTCCCCCTGCTTTCTCTCATGGGGCAGAGATCCTATCCCTGTTGTTGCAGTCTCCAGCCAGCCCTGGTAGATAGAGGCTGAGAGCACAATGAGACAGGGTAGTAGCGTGGCTATGTCTCTTAGGGCAAGTGTGGCAGCAGCAGGGACAGCTTGCATGGCTCACTGTCCCAAGCAAACGGTGTCCAGAGACACTGTCCAGAGATGGGCAAGAAGAGGACCCTTAAAGCAGGCTGTAGGTCAGGAGGATAAGATTCCCGCGCAGGGGGAGGACACCCCCCCAAAGGGACAATACCTCCTGGAAGGGACACGGCACCCTGTATGGGGACACACGTCCCACAGAAAGACTGGGGCTGGGCCGGGCTCAGAGTGACCTAAGTAGAGGCAAAACACCCATCCTGATCCAATTCTCTGCTCTTCTATCTGGGCCCACGTAGTACAAGTCCCTTAGACAAACATAGCCTAGCGAAGTTACAGCAGTCACTCTAAGAACCCAGGATCGTTTCTCATCGATCCACTCCACCAGCTCCAGCCTTGGCCTCCTTCTGCCCAGTTTCAGGCAGTTCCACACTAAGCTGACCTTACAGGTCCCGAAGGTTTTCTCACACCTGACTCCAAACAGCAGCCTCCCTAGATATACCCATTTCTCAGACTATGAGGCTGAGGTCATCCATCCCGCAAAAGTGTCTCATGTATCTCAGAGATACATGCTTCCTTAGTGTGCCCAGGGGTTGGTCGCCAGTGCCCATAATGCTCAAATTGGTGAAGGCTGTGGCCAAAGCAGCCAATACAGAGAGAGGCAAAGGGCCTAGCATGACTAAAGTCTTTCTTCCTTGGCCCCATTTCCACTCACCCAGAGCCCAAGGCAGATAAAAGAGTGACCTCTGTCAGTCCCAGTATCATGCCAGCTGTCTGATTTATGGAATACCCTGTAAATTCTGGATGGTTTCCAGGCTGAGAAGGGCCTGGCAGATCAGGTCCCCATTAGCTGATGCCCCTGGAATTCACCAGGCTCAAGCATACCAGGGGGCCCTGCAGAGCAAGAGAGGTCCCCAGAGATGGCACAGGGGTGGAGGCTAGGGTGGGGTGATCGCAGCCAGTGACCCAGGCCCAGGCGGAGGGCAGGATGGCCTGTTTCCAGTCTGGCTCTCCTGCTCTGACTTTCCACTCAGCAGGAGGCTACAAAGGGAAGGAAGTGTGGCCTGGTACAGTCATTAGCTCAGCTTGAAAGGGGCCGCCCAGCGCAAGCTCCAGCCTAGAATCCAGGCCCAGGCCAGCTAACCTTTGTTCTGGGCCCTCTGAACAGGCCTGGAGGCCTCTGCCTGTCTTAGGGGCCACGGCTTCTGAAATGATCCCCACCCCTCCCGACAGCAGGAGGCAAGAATGAAAGCTAAGCCTAAGGATTGGGCAGAGGGGAGGAGAGCCCACTATCCCCTCCAACACAGCTAGGCAGAGAGTAGGGGAGAAGCCTGACTGGCCATCAAGAGCAGAAGAGATCCATCCAGGCACCGGACAGGGACCAAGGGGGAGAGGGAGTGGGCCACCATGTTCAGGTCCCCACTGAGAAGGTGGCAAAAGTCATTTGCTCATCTGTGCAGTCGGCTCTGGACATCTCAGACAAGAAGCCTTCTCCTTCGCACAGCTGCCCTGCACTCTGGTCCCAGCTGCATAAGCTCGTAGTGGGCCAGAGCCCTTGGCCAAGGCCCAGGCCAAGGTTGGGGCAAGTAGCCAAGTCAACCGTTTGGGTCCCCTTACCACCACCATCCACACTGGGAGCTAAAACCTTAGGCCACCTTTCCAGTCCTGGTCACACAACAGGAGGGAAGTCGGCTGCTGGGGTGACAGGCTGCTCATGACAGGCTGCTCAAACACACTCTGTTGCAATTGGAGTGGGGGCCTGGGGATCATGACCCACAGCACTGAGGCCCACAGAGAGTAGAGCCACTGTAGGGCTGGGTCCTTCAGAACCACAACCCACTCTGGAGAGGCCCAAGACCTTGTCTTTGGAAGCAGCTGGGAGACTAGAGGAGACTGAACAGAGCTGAGCTTCCCATAGTATAATTAGGGCTCCTAGGAGGGGACACACACACGTTCACTCTCTCTCTCTCTCTCATACGCGCACACACACACACACACACACACACATATTCACACAACACACACATTCACACAGCACACACACACATATTCACACAACACACACACACATTCACACAGCACACACATACATATTCACACAACACACACACATATTCACACAGCACACACACATTCACTCAAACACACACTTATTCACACAGCACACACACACACTCTCTCTCACACACACACATTCAGACAGCACACACACACACTCTCTCTCACACACACACATTCAGACAGCACACACACACATATTCACATAGCACACACACACTCACACACA
>JADRCD010155434.1:20848-68729 GCA_019843815.1 Montemys delectorum | reverse complement strand
ACACACACACACACACACACACACACACACACACACACATGCACACATGCACACACACACATATATGTATGTATAGGTGTGTGTGTGTGTGTGTGTGTTTCCAAGTAAATAATATTATGAGCAAGATTGTTGGGTCCTTTCAGAATGTATGTGTACGTGAGTATGTGTGTGTGTGTGTGTGTGTGTGTGTGTGTGTGTGTGTGTGTATGTCTGTGTTATGAATGTATGCATAATTACCTATGTATGTGTTTTTCTATCTGAGAGCATAAATTTCATTTCCTGGGTGTCAAAGAGTCAATAAAATCCAAGCCTTCCTCTCATCTGAACAGCAAGAGGCAAGGCACTTGGGCAAAAAGAGAAAGGTAAAGGAATTCTACCAATTAATCCTTTATTTAATTCCTTCCTGTGCCAGAAGAAATTAATTATCAAGTGTCTGGCTGTCTGTATATCTCTATAAATGTACATTTAAGAGTTAAAAGAAGGGAAAAGAGGAACAGGATCAGATATGGGGCAGAAAGACATGATAGAAGACCAGATGGCCAAGAAAATGAATGGAGATAAAAAATTTCAGGAAGTGGGAAGTGGGAGGACCCTTTAGAAAGTACTAG
Source organism: Montemys delectorum (assembly GCA_019843815.1). NCBI lineage: Eukaryota > Metazoa > Chordata > Mammalia > Rodentia > Muridae > Montemys > Montemys delectorum. The sequence goes on along the minus strand of JADRCD010155434.1, from coordinate 68,121 downwards.
ACACCAGGGAGATGTGAGATTCTAAGGATTCAGTGGGAGTTACCTTAGGCAAAATATCTAACATTGAGGAGAGGAAACTCAAGGAGTCCACTTCTATTGTATAGACAGAACCTTGAATAGGGGGACAAGGTTTCAAAACCGCAGTCAAAAATTCTGACCCAGAATTGTTCCTGCCTAAAAGAACTGCAGGGACAAAAAAAGAAGAGACTAAGGGAAAGGCAGTCCAATGACTTGCACAACTTGGGATCCATCTCATGGGGGATAGGTACCAAGGCCTGACACTCTTATTGATGCTATGATGGTTATAGACAGAAGCCTGGCATGGCTGTCATCTGAGAGGCCTTACCAGCAGCTTACTGAGACAAAAGCAGATAACTTACACCCAACAATTGGACTAACATCAGGGAGTCTTATGGTTGAATTAGGGCAAGGATTGAAGAACTTGAACAGGAAAGCCACTGCAAAGAAAAACCAGCAGTGTCAACTAACCCAGATCCCAGGGAGCTTCCAGAGACTGAGACATCAAACAGCTGCATAGACAGGCTGGTCCCAGCCCCTGGCACAAATGTGGAGAGGTCTTCCTTGTCAGGCTTCAATGAGAGACAGTGAGCTTAATACTGAAGAGACTAGAGCCCACAGGGAAGGAAGAGAACTGGTGGGGGTGTGAGCACCCTCTCAGAGCCAAGGGGGAGAAGGAATGGGATGATGAACTGTGAGAGGGGAACCCAAGAGGAAGGGCAAACTTGAAATGTAAATATAATAATAATAGAAATAATAAAAATTAATCACAAGAGGCTGCTTTAAAAGAAAGAGTTAAAAGAGGGCCCTGACCAACCTGCTATCCCAGGGTAATTCCACTCTTCTGCTACCTCTTTTCCACCTAGATCAGACTCCTGAACAATATAAGTAAGCTTATATTCTCCAACCAATCTTCCCTTCTGTCTGAGCTCTTTGGACCAAGCCTAGCTGACCTGAGTAGCCTGCTATCTATCCCAAGGGAACCTCCATTCTCCTACTGTATCTTTTCCCATCCCAAATGGACTTGAGACCACTGAAACATACAGGTTAGCTCTATTCCCCCAACCATGTTACCTGCTGGCTGAGCCCTCTGGGCCACGCCAATGTACCCTAAGAAGCCTGATATCCCAGGTGATCATTCACTCCCTTACCACCTCTTGTCCACCTTTATCAGACACCTGAACCATACAAGTAAGCTTCTGCGAGGCAAATGGAACTGCCACCAGACCCCCCACAAAAAAAATGGACTGTCAGAGTCAGCACATTGAGGAATCCCAGAAATTGTCATAATTGAGTACAATAGGTGCTTGAATGTGCTCCAGACCAGATTCCTGTCCTAATGAGCATGACCATGTCATCCCACTAAGAGAAACATGACAACTGGTCACATAGCATATAGCCTAGAGATATCCATGCTAATAAGCTATCTAGATGGGCTGCAAAGGTTTAGCCAATAAGCTTCCCTTCCTTACACCCCTTCCGGCAAAAGGTATTTAATCTCTTGCCCACCCTGAGTATGTCATATGCATCCTCTTTCTGGCATGAATAAACAGTATGGACATACAAGGACTGTTTCCTTCCTCAAGGAGGAAGCTTTCATCACACCCAGCAGTGCCAATTTCTCCTGCTGAAGGCTGTTTAATACCTCTGGTTCTTACTCATAGATAAGCAAGATCTCCTCAACCATCTCCTACTCCAAGCACATCTCAGGCCTACATAACCCTGTCCCAAACTCTTTGTGGTTCTCTGCAGTGTCTGTGTGACCAGGAGCTTGAGAAACAGATCCTTGGTCCCAGTAGGCACATTTTCAAACCTGAAGAAACAAAGGCCGGGATCTGTACCTTAGGCTACATTTCATCTCCCCTTGCCACACCAACTCCAGTGGAGTCTGCATGACATATGGCACAAGGTGCAGGAAGTATGTTCAGGCCTGACACGTGCGTTCATTGGAACCAAGTCTCCTGGAAGTCCCTGGCATGAGGCCCACAGAAATTGTTCTGGCTCAGCAATTGTCCTCTGTGGTGGGATACTCTGAGTTATTTCTTTATCTGCATGATCCTTTTGGCCAGCATTGCTGATTTTTATAATATCTTAATTGCTTTGAATGATCAAAGATGTTTAGATTTTTATAGTTTCAAGAATTGAAGTTATGAGCACCAGCACCCACAAGGAGGACATGACTGGGGAAGCTGAACTTGCTGACCCTCCACTATAAGAAAGGAGATTTCTGAATCTTTCCAACGATGATCCAACTCTACTGAAAGCATTGCTCAGGGTTGCTTATAAAGAAAATGAAACTTTTGGGAATGTGATGAATGAGTTATAGCAACAGGAGTTTTTGTTAAAAATCCAGATGTTGTAGACAGTCAGAGAGTTCTAGCCTTGAGTAAGCCAGAAAGTCCCTCAGATTATATTTGTATTTCATGGAGAAATTAGCTCATGCAAGACCTCCTTGTTGTGTATTAACTAAAGAGGATCAAATGATATTAAAGAAGCAAATTGTAAGGTATTGGAGAAAAGTGAGTCAGACATTTAAGGGGCAAATAAGTAAAGATGAGGTGGCATAAGCTTTCACAGGTTTTACAAATTGGCCTGAAGGCCCATAAAGGAATAATAAAAATTAAGCATTAAACTTTTAATCTAGGTTGCAGAGGCAGATGGTTAATTGAGCAGCTGCTTAGCAGAATTCTAATAATAGGCTGATCTCAGTCTGGGTCCATTAACTCTCTCTCAGTCTGGGTCCATTAACCACTGTCTGGGTGCCTAGATGATTCTCATGAAAGTAACTTCTTACTTTGTTCTTTCAGTTTTAAGATAAGTTGTAATGTGTATTTTAAATGAAGATTATGTTCCACAATGTGGCCTGAAGCCAAGAATTTGTTCCTGCTATGAATGTATAAAGCCTCAGTTAAAAGTAAAGCAAATTGCAGCAGTTCCAAACCTCTCTTGTGTTTGTGTCTGTCTGTCATTGCACCAAATCCTTACCTACATGAGTACTGAGACACTGATTTCCCCATGGAAGGAGACCTTGTGCTGGGTGGTCCTTGGTATCCCCTGGGCAAGTGTATGCTTCCAAGAAACCTGGCACCCCAATGGCAAAAAAGGATTGTAGCCTAGTGCTTCTGTGTTTTGCCTCTCTGTTCAGTGTCTGACACCCTAGAGGTGAGGAAGAAACCTAGAACGACAAGCTTCCTTTCTTTCATCCATCTTTCATACTCTCTGAACACTCTGAGACAAGACAAGCTGCCCTGAGAAACATGTGAGCCCAGGGGGCTATCTCATTTTTCCTGCATTCTCAGTGTCCAACTTGATTGGACCTGAGGCTCCTAAACCATACAGAACTGTAGGTATAGTACCATACAGTTCAGGGATACCCATCAGAGGATTTCCACAACAGGAACATCACAGTCTACCTGCCTTCCAATACTGAGTACAAGAGCCTAAGAAAATACAGGGACCCAAACCATGCAGATGGAAAAAGGCCCTCGAAAGAATATAATCAACAAAAGCCATGGCAATATTATATATCCAAAGTACAGCTACTCTGCTAGAGCAAGCCTTGAATATCCTAACACAACAAAAACACAAGAAAATGATCTTAAATTCAATCTTGAAAAGATGATAGAGGCATTTAAAGTGGAAAGTAATAAATAGCTTAAAGAAGATAATCAAAAGGATAGGGATCTCTAAAAGGAAAAAAATAAATCCCTCAAACCCATGCAGGAAAAGTTAATTAAACAAGTGAAGAAAATAAATAAAAATGTGCTAGTCCTGGAAGTGGAAACAAAAGCAATAAAGAAAACATGGACTGAGAAAAATCCTAGAGATGGAAAACCTGGGAAAGGGAACAGGAAGAACAGATGTAAGCATCACCAACAGGATAGACGACATGGATTAGAAAAACTCTGGCATAGATGCTACAATAGATGAAAATGATACATCTGCCAAAGAAACTGTTTAAATAATTCCTGAAACAAAACATCCAGGAAAACTGGGATAACATGAAAATACCTAGCCTAAGAATAATAGGGCTAGAAGAAGTTGAAGATTCACAGCTCCAAGGCCTAGAAAAAAATAGTCTCAAGAAAATTGGGGAAGAAAACTTTCCAAACTTATAAAAAAGGTATGTATAAATATATAAGAAGCTTAATGAACACCAATTAGGTTAGACCAGAAAATATCCTCCTGCCATATTATAATTGAACACAAAATCTGCAGAACTAAGAAAGAATATTGACATCTCTAAGGGTAAATTCCAGGTAAAATAAAAAGGCAGAGCTATCACAATTACACTTGACTTCTCATCCAACACTAAAAGATAAGAGGGTCTGGTAGAGTATCTTAAAACCTCTAAATCACCACAGGTGTTAAACTAGACTACTATATCCAGCAAAAGGTCCAAGATTATAGATGGAGAAAAAAAAGATATTTCAAGACACATCCAAATTTAAGCAATATTTATTCACAAATCCATCCGAAAACTCCAACACTAAGAGGATAACTTCATTCAAGAAAACATAAGAAATAAGTAATTCCATACCAGCAAAACCAAGAAACACACACACACACATACACACACACACACACACACACACACACACACACACAGAGAGAGAGACAAAAAATCAACATCAAAATAACAATCTCTTATCATTAACATCTCTCAATATCAATGGAATTAATTTCCCAATAAAAAGACACAAGCTAACAGAATAGATGTGGAAAAAAATCCAATATTCTGCCTCATAAGAGAAACACACCTGAGCACTAAATATAGACCTCCCATGGGATTTTGTGGTCTGAGTGAACCCTGGGATCACTCAGTGTCTAGGGTTGAGTGAATTGAGATGGCCAGTAGTGTTCTGGATACGAATGTGGATTCTGAAGTTCTGAATCCATCTATAGAGTTTATAATACTTGTATGTCCTTTGGAGAGCAGTTTTCTTCTGCTGGGGTTGTGGGTTGGGTTGTGGAATCTCAGGTAGTGTTTGTCATTGAAATTTTCTAGGTACAATTAAGGGAACTTCAGTGGGCTCTGAGCAATGTATTAACTGAAGTTTTAACCACTAGTGTCTGCCACACATTCCACAAAATCATGACACTTCTACTGGTTGTGGGTAAGTTTCAGAATGACGAACTTTGAAATTGTGTCTCCATGAGAAAAGATTGTCAGGTTCTAGTTTTCTAGTTGAGGAATTCATTCTAATATGGAATAAAGTATCATCATCATGTTGTCTGAAAAGGCCTATGAATTTGTCTTATTTCTCTTTCTGTAGATCTTTAGGATACTAAAATAGATTTTACAAACTAATTGCAGTGATCTTTATCAGATCCCTTTAATTCTAAAAAGAAAGTGCTTTAGCTGACACAGCAGATGATCTCCGGGACCTTGTATACAGTTAACAGGAGAGGAAAAGCTATGAGAGGAGTCAGGAAATACCCAAGTTGGCCTTCCACTGCATGTGCTCCTTAGGCTCTGCATATTTAACTTATTTTCAGTTTCCCTTTTGCTTTTTCAAGGCAGCCATTATTTAGCAATTCTATTGATCATCTGAAACTGATGTCATTTGAAAATCATGATACAGAGTACAGATTTGTCCCTCTGAATTTACCTTGATGGAACATAATCACCATTTTATCATCACTCTCATAGAGTCCTTGCTGTGATATGTGTATTAACAGTACAAAAGTCCCTCGGCAGTCATTCATAGGGCAGGGATATTGGCTTAGATATCTTGTGCTACTGGTATACACAATAACAGACATAAGATGTAATTTTCTGGTTGATGGAAGGTTTGGTTCTCCTTGAGAAATACAACCTATCTTACTTGATGTTGGTCTTATGAAACACACATGGACCAGCCTTTTCAAGACTAACCACAATACAGGACTGATGCTTATCATGAACTTTCTGTTGATATCCAATCCCTAAATTCACAGGTAGAATACCTCTTTCTTTCTATCCTGAATGTGTGGTTTAAATATTTTGAAACAAGAAACCACAATGTTGTTGATAATCTAAACATTGCACAGAGTACAGCTGAAGGTCAATGAGCCCTAGAGGACAAAAAATTCTGTCTGCCTTTACCTGGAGAAGGGAACACTTAGTGATTCTCATGTAATCTGCATTTATTCAGTAGGCATCAGAAGAATCCTTGAGCCAATCTCTAATAACCACTTGACAGATGGCTTCTCATTTACATTGTAGAGTCAAATTATACAGTGTCATGAAGGAGAAAAATCCCTTGCCTTCAAGTTGTTCTCTCCTGTCCAATTGGAGGAGACTGAAGGATGCTCTAAATAAACAATGATGTTTCAAACAGTATGTAAATATAACATCTGTTTTCACTATCTCTTACATAATACTGTCCTAGGGTACCATTTTGTCTTCCAAAATACATTTCCAATCATTGCATCTATACTGCACACAACATTCACATTTGTCATACAAAAGGAATGTTTAGTAGAAAATCATTCAAAATAAGTGTTCTGAGCTAAGAGATTTTTCACTGATATCAAACCCTTGAGATATCTAAATACCACAGCATTTATTCAAAATGAAATGCTTTATACTGTATATATTGTCACTAACAAACTGTGATGATGAGAGATGATGCCATGTTAGTATAGGTTCATGTCCTACTAAGACATTAGAGTGTATGTCAGAATAATGAGACTGAGAAGGACAAAAACTATAAGACAAGAGAATAATTGATAAGCTAAAGACATAATCACTGCTCTATATATATCTGTCAAGAGATAATTTAATAATACCTTTAACAAAATTAAAGAAACCATACCTACATAAAATTACAAAATTATAAAAATATCTCTTATACTTTAAGAAGGAAGATCTCAGAAGATGGAAAGATCTTTCATGCTTATGGATTGGCAGGATTAATATAGTAAAAATGGACATCTTACCAAAATCAATCTACAGATTTAATGCAATCCTCATCAAAATTCCAACTTAATTCTTTATAGAGTTAGAAAGAGCAATTTTCAAGTTCATTTGGAATAACAACAAAGCCAGGATAGCAAAAACTATGCTCAACAATAAAAGATCATCTTGGGAAATAACCATCCCTGACTTCAAGCCAAATTACAGAGCAATAGTGATTAAAAAAAAACCTGCATGGTATTGGTAGAGAGACAGTAATAGATCAATAGGATAGAACTGAAGACTCAAAAATGAACCCATACACTTTTGGTCACTTGATCTTTGACAAAGAAGCTAAAATTACGTAGAGGGGGAAAATGACAGCAAGCAGTGCTGGTTCAAATGGCAGTCAGCAATTAAAAGAATGCAAATTGATCCATTCTTATTTCCATGTACAAAGATCAAGTCCAAGAGGATCAAGGACCTCCACCTAAAACCAGATACACTGAAACTCACAGAAGACAAAGTAGGGAAGAGCCTCGAGCACATGGGCACAGGGGAAAATATCCTGAACAGAACACCAATAGCTTATGCTCTACGATCAAGAATTGGCAAATGGGACCTCATTAATTTCAAAGCTTCTGTAAGGAAAATGGCACTACAAATAGGACAAAAGAGCAACCAACAGATTGGGAAAAGATCTTTACTAATCCTACATTCGATAGAGGGCTAATATACAATATATACAAAAACTCAAGAAGTTAGACTACAAAGAATCAAATAACCATATTAAAAGTGGGGGACAGAGATAAACAAAGGATTCTCAACTGAAAAATACTGAATGGTTCAGAAGCACCTTACGAAATGTTCAACATCCTTAGTCATTGGGGAAATGCAAATCAAAACAACCCTGAGATTCCACCTCACACAGTCAGAATGGCTAGGGTCAAAAACTCAGGTGACAGCAGATGCTAGTAAGGATGTGGAGAAAGAGGAACACTCCTCCATTGCTGATGGGGTTGCCAGCTGGTACAACCACTCTGGAAATCAGTTTGGCCCTTCCTCTGGAAATTTGACATAGTACTACCTGAGGACCCAGCTGTACAACTCCTAGGCATATACCCAGAAGATGCTCCATCATGTAATAAGGACACATGCCCCACTATGTTCATAGCAGCCTTATTTATAATAGCCAGAAGCTATAGAGTACCCAGATGTCCCTCAACAGAGGAATGGATACAGAACATGTGGTACATTTATACAATGGAGTACTACTCAGCTATTAAAAACAATGATTTCATGAAATTCTCAGGTAAGTAGATGGAATTGAAAATATCTTGAGTAAGGTAACCCAGTCATGAAAGAACACATGTGATATGTACTCACTGATAAGTGGATATTAACCCGGAAGGTAAGAATACCCAAGATACAATTCACAGATCACATGAATCTCAAGAATAAGGAAGATAAAAGTGTGGATACTTTGGTCCTTCTTAGAAGAGGGATCAAAATACCTGTGGGAGGAGAAACAGACAAAATTTTGGAGTAGAGGCTGAAGGAAAGACCATCCAGTAATTGTCCTAATTATGGTCCACCTTGTATACAGTTAGTTCTGTGTTTTAAATTAATTATATTTGATTCATTCCTGTCAGCTATTTTTAATTAAATAGTTTGTAAGCAACCAAGTTAGGATGAGATTGAAGAATCAAGAACACTATCTAGATGAATTGATCTCTCTGTTGCCATAACAAGTAGTGCACAATGTGGCTCTATTTATTTATCAAGTCACTCTAAAGAAGAACTGTCAGCATGAACCAAAGAAAATAGTGAAGGTTTACATGTGACTGGTCATTTTGTACTTCATTATGGACACATCTATCAATAATGATAAGGAATTTACTTAAGAATGGACATATCCTGATCAGATTAGTGTTTTTCCATCACAATCATCTAAGATGCAACACATATTTTATATGTACTTTAAGTGGTAATATGTTCATCTTCAAGTCTTCAAAATCACTGGAATTATGGATACTCTGATGATACTGTAGAGATGAGAGAGAAAAAAAAAATCACTTTTCCTGTACAAGTGGTAGAGGCTTTGTGAAAACAAAAACAACATCTAGAATTGGAGAGCTGTAGACAGACACCTTCAGGTCAGGAGATAAAGGCATTTTTAGCTTGGGAAAACCTTTTACTTTGGTAAACTTTATGCTCTGAGAGTGCTAATCTCACCCTGTAGATTCTTAGCATACTGGAGGAAGTGCTATTATATGCTCACACAGATACCCCTTCACTGTATGTCTTGCACAATGGTGGGTAATAGTGTGAAAAGATTTTTTATTTTCAGAAATCACCTCGGCAGGTGATGAATCAGGACTTAACATAATCTGTTAGTACTCACTCTTGACATTAGTAGTCCCTGAGAATCACTACAGACACTTTTTTGAGTAACCTTGATTTCATGCTTATCAGATATGCCTGGTGTAATTCTGGAACATGTATATCATAGTCTCATGCATATATCATTAAAAACATTCTGACTTGATGAGCCATACCTCACACTGGACACCTTCAAACAAATGAATTCTTATCAGCAGCTCATTTGAAACTATACAAGTAAGATTTCCTTCCCATGCCTATCTTCCCATCTCACTAAGAACTCTGGTGCCTTCCCAGCTGCTCTGAGTAGGTGCTGTCCCCGAAAGACCTCTATTGTCCCAACATCTCTTTGCCCACTTTCATCAGATTTGCTGATATTGAACCATATAGGTTATATTTATTCCTTGTACCCATCTTCCCTGCCTGCTAGGTCTTCTGGTTGCAACCCCATCTTCCTTTACAGCCTGTTAACTTTGGTAGACCTTCATTATCCCACTACCTCTCAGCAAACCTTCATCAGACATGCAGATTAAGACCCATACATTGAAGAAACACCCATCAGAAATAATCCACTTCAGTATCAGTGAGTTTAGGCTCCTTCACAAAACCTATTAAAGAGGAACACCTAGGAACTAAAGTCAACAAGATAGCTAAAGGCTCAGGAAAGAACACAATCAACAAAATTCAGGATCATATGACACTTCCAGAGCATAGCTACCTTACTATAGCAAGCCCTTGGTATCTTAAAACAACTGAAATAAAAGAAAATTACCTTAAATCCAATATTATAAACATGATATAGAACTTTAAAGAGGAAATCAATAAATCTCTTTAAAAAATACAGGAAAATACAATCAAACAAGTAAAAACATTTAAAGAGGAATCAAAAAATTCTTAAAGAAATATAGGAAAATACAATTAAACAAGTGAAGGAAATAAATAAAACTTTTCAAGACCTTAAAAGAAAACCTATGAAAGAAAAACAGAAACAACAGATGCAAGTATCACCAACATAATAAAGGAGATGGAAGATAGAATCTTGCACATAGAAGAGTCATTAGAAGAAATTGATAGATCAGTCAAAAAATGTTAAATCTAAAAGATTTCTGACAGAAAACATCCAGGAAATCTGTGGTACCATGAAAAGACCTAATCTAAGGATAATAGGAATAGAAAAGTGTGAAAAGTCTCAGCCCCAAAACTCAGAAAATATTTTCAACAAAATCATAGAAGAAAAGTTCACCAACCTAATAAAATAGATGCCTATAAACAAACAAGAAGGTTATAGAACACCAATTAAACTGGACCAGAAAAGAAAATTCCTCTACCACATAATAATCAAAACACAATATCTGTGGAACAGAGAAAGGATATTAAAAGCGGAAAGAGAAAAAGGCCAGGTAACATACAAAAGCAGACCTATTATACTTACACCCAACTCCTCAACATATGAATCTGAAGGGAAAGGAAGACCAAAGTGTGGATGTTGGGCACCACTACCTGGTGGTGGGGAATAGTGTGGGCAGGGGAGAGACCTGGATCCCACCAGAGCTCTAGTACTCTGGGCATGCAGATGTGGTAGACTGCCCTCAAATTCTCCACTTTGCCAGGTGGGCATCTGGGTGGTCACTATCCCAGTCCAAGGGGGTGGTGAGGGAGCAGTCCTGTGGTTTCTCAGCCTCAGGCATCCCAGACTCCACTGGATACCATGGTAAAGCTGAGAATGAATTGGGGGCCTTAAGGGCAGCTCAGTCAGCCCTGGGTCCAAAGGGAGAAAGTGTCCAGGAGAAAAGGGGCGCCCAGTGGTTTTCCTAGGAAAGCTTGGAGTAAGAGACCTTTGTCAGGTCTCACAGCTGGAGCTGAGAGACTTTCCAATGGGAGATTAGAACCCAACTATACAACTCCTGGGCATATAACCAGAAGATGCTCCAACATGTAATAAGGACACATGCTCCACTATGTTCATAGCAGCCTTATTTATAAATACCAGAAACTGGAAAAAACCCAGATGTCCCTCAACAGAGGAATGGATACAGAAAATTTGGTACATTTACACAATGGAGTACTATTCAGCTATTTAAAAAAATGAATTTATGAAATTATTAGGAAATGGGTGGATCTGGAGAATATCATCCTGAGTGAGGTAACCCAATGACAAAAGAGCACATATAGTATACACTCGCTAATAAGTAAATATTAGCCTAGAAGATCAGAATACACAAAGTACAATCCACAAACCACAAGAAAGTCAAGAAGAAGAAAGACCAAAGTGTGGAAACTTTGGTCCTTCTTAAAAGGGTGAACAAAATACCCATGGAAGGAGTTGCAGAGACAAACTATGGAGCAGAGAATAAAGGAAGGACAATCCAGAGACTGCTCTATCTGGAAATCCTTCCCATATTCAATCACCAATCCAAACACTGTTGTGGATGCTGGCAAGTGCTGGATGAAAGGAGCCTGATATAGCTGTCTCCTGAGAGGCCCTTACAGTACCCAAATAATACAGAAGCAGAGGCACACAGCCATCCATGGGGCTTAGTACAGGGTCACCAATGAAGGAGCTAGAGAAAGGACCCAAGGAGCTGAAGGGTTTGCAACCCCTTAGGACAAACAACAATATGAACTACCTAGTACCCTCAGAGCTCCCAGGGACTAAACCACCAACCAAAGAGTACACATGGTTGGACTAATGGCTCCAGCAGCATATTTAGCAGAGGATGGCCTGGTCAGTTATCAATGGGAGAAGAGGCCCTTGAGCCTCTGAAGGTTCTGTGCCCTAGTGTATGGGAATGCCAGAGCCAGGAAGCAGGAGAGAGTGGGTTGGTGAGCAGAAGGAGGAGGAATGGAACAGGGCTTTCGTTTTTGTTTTTGTTTTTTAATTTAATTTAATTTAATTTTCTTCTTTTTTCAGAGGGGAAACTGGGAAAGGAGATATCATATGACATGTAAATAAAGAAAATATTTAATAAAAATAAATAAATAAAAAGAACTGGCTTTTTAGAGGAATGTCTTAGCCATTTTTCCAGCACAATGAGTCTAGATGAAAGGAGGCAGTCCATGATCTTAAGGCATTTATAGTAGACAAGAGAAAGAAAGAGAAAATGTAGAAAAGTAGAAGCCAGCCATGGCCACGTGGAGAGAGGGGGAAGGATGGGTGAGAGTGATAGCAAGAGGTGAGAGTAAAGACAAAGACATTAAGAGTAAGAGGTTAAGGAGGAGAGAGGAGGAGGCAAACAACCCCTTTTGAAGAGGGCTGAGCTACCTTTCTGTTCCCAGGAGTGAGGCATACCTGGCTGTGGTCAGGTGACTGGGGTGGAATCCACACAGAATACTGGGAGCTTGGGGCATTGTCTAAGTGATTGATAGCCACATGATAATGGAGTGAGAGCTCATGGTGTCAGCAACTTAATGCCGGGGGTGCAGCTTAATATTCTGTCCCTTTGTTGTTCAAAAGCTGGGGGGGGGGGGCCTGGGCTGCGGCCCAAGCCTGGCCTGCTGAGGCTCTCTCTCTCCGTGGGTGCCAGGGGGACTACTGCTGAGGCCCAGGACTCTCTCTCATCCTGGGGCTAGCCTGTTTGCTGCACGATGACTTAATTAAAAAGGAGGCAATGTATGAATGAGTTATTTTATTGTAGGAAGGATATGCTGGTTAAGTAGAGAGAAGGAAAAGAGAGGAAGGAGAGAGAGAGAAAAAAGAAGGAGAGGGAGAGAGGCAGAGAAGAGAACCAAGAACAGAGAGGATAGAGAAAGCAAGAGGGAAAGAGTTAGAGAGGAAGGGTAAGGGTAAGAGAGGAGTAGGAGAATAAGAGAACAAGAGAGCAAGAGAGTGAGGAGGGGAACCACCCCTTTTATTGTATGAGACATGGCATGTCTGGCTGTGGTCAGATGACTATGTGTAAGGTCCAGCTAGAATGCTGGGAGTTTGAGGCAGTGTCTGCCTGATAGAGCCCACATCTCCTGTAGGGGCAGCTGTGAGGGGTCTGGGCTGAAATCTGAGCCATTGGTGTCAGGAGCAATAACTGAATGCCTACCGTCCTTCATGAGCAGATGCTCAGTGGGTCTCCAGGGTTCTGAAGTGGCTCTGCTCTACTGGATTCTGGCTGTCAGAACTGTTCACTGCCCCACATCCCTTGTAGAATTTTCTACTGGGTCTTGAGAATAAGCCTTGCTCAAACAAAACTCAGACTGCTTTTCATGGTCCAACATGTGAATGTGTTATTTTTACTTAGAAGTGGGAAGAAAATAGTCATGGGAGGTAGAAGGAGGAAGAGACTTGGGAGGGAAAAAGGAAAGGCAGGGAAAAGGTGGGCAGGATCAAGTGTGTAAGGAGACAGGGGAGAAGTACAGAGGGTCAAGAAATTGAATGGAGATGTTTAGCAGTTTGAGATGGAGAACTGGGTGTAGCCAGTAGAAAGTACCAGATGCCAGGAAAGCAAGAGGCTACCAGGACCCAATGGGGATGACATTAGCTGACATAACCAACAAAGGGAAGAGAGAAACTGGAGAGAACACAACTGGAGGTTAGGCATGGCCCCAGGTTGAGGGATGGGGCCAGCCATCCATATCAAAAACGTTAACACAGAACAGCTCCTGTCTAAAGGAAATGCAGGGACAAAGAATGGAACAGAAACTGAAGGAAATACCATCCAGAGACTGCCTTACCGACTGATCCATCTCATCTGCAGACACCAAATCCAGACAGTATTACTGATGTCAAGAAGAACTTGCTGACAGGAGCCTGGTATAGCTATTTCCTGAGAGACTCTGTGAGAGCCTGACAAATACAGATGCAAAATGTCTCAGCCAACCATTAGACTTAGCACTGGGACACCAATGCTGGAATTAAGGTAAGGACTAAAGGAGCAGAAGGGGTTTGTAACCCCAAAGTAAAGACAACATAAAACATCCAGACCCCCGAGTGCTCCCAGGGACTAAACCAAACCCAAAGAGTACACCTGGTGGAACCCATGCCTCTAGCTGCATATATAGCAGAGGATGCCTTATTTGGCATCAATGGGAGGGAATGCCCTTGGTCTTGTTGTAGCTCAATGCTTCAGCATAGGGACATGCTAGGGTGGTAAGAGAGGAGTGGGTAGGTGAGTGGGGGAAGCACCCTCTCAGATTGGAAGGGGAGGGAAACATGAGGGATGGGGGAGGGCCTGTGGGACAGAGGGGGGCAGTGATAGGGATATGAAGGAAAGAAAGAGAAAAAGAAAGAAGGAAAGAAGGAAAAAGGAGGGAAGAAAGAAAGACAAAATGAGGGAGGGAGAAAGGAAGAAAGAATGAAGGAAGGAAAGAAGGAAGGAATAAAGAAAAAGAGAAAGAACAAGAAAAATTTTGATCAGAAACTGTCACAAGTCTCCAACTTCCTATTCATTCATGTCTTCTCACATATCTATTGCCTTATTTTATTAAAAAGCAACAAGGAAATCCCATGATGTGTGATCTGCCAGAGTTAGAGGATGAGAGCTCTTCTGCTCATCATGAGCTAAGTAAAGGTTACTTGCATTTCATTCTGTTAAATGTGGAGTTCAGAAATGGAAGCTTTTAAAGGGCAAAGTCACTAGTGCAGATAGCAGATATAAGATGAAGAAGTCAGCACAATGAGAACATTAAAATATCTTTTTAATGAAATTTCATAAAACTTCTTTCACATTTTGATCCAACGTACCTTTCTTCTTATGTAACCTGCTTCAAAGAAAATAATAAAATGTTTATAGTTTTTGGAGATTTAACAAAAATCTAGGTGATATTAAATGCATATATTGATAATTTGTTTGTGGTTATATTCCACAATGTAGCATACTAGAGTATTAGAGTTAATTAAAAATAATTACATAAATATATTTTACTACTAATAAAATCACTTTAAAAATTCATAAATGCACATATATGCTTATATACATACATTTCATGTCAAATGTATAATATATGAAATATGATAGACCATTATGATGTATGATATATAATCTATGATATATAATTGATATTAATGATAATATGATGTGTGCTATGTGATATGAATATGAGATGTGTACAATATTGATATGATATATGATATATTAACTATATGTATATGTGAGAGAGGTGTTAAGATGTCTTTTTTATGGGATATGTTTGAGGTAATAACCAACCTTAGTAATCAAGTTACTATACAATGTTCTCCAAGGAAGCAATTGTAATTTTTGTAAGATCACAAGAGTTTGGAAATGAGTCTTCAGCCTGAATCTAGGTACATGTTATGATGCACCCTCCACTCATTCTCCAATCTACCTCAAGATATGAGATGTCCACAGGGATTGTGAGTAAATTTGTATACTAAGACAGTTGAAATATCTGCCCAAACTTCTCTAAGAGAGGATTGTTACTTTTTACTTTTTCAGTTGAGGAATTTATTCCACCATGAGAGCAACTGTGTTTGTGGTAACAAAACAGTCTTGCAGATTGAGGCATTCCCAGGAGAGTGACTTAAATTCAAGGGTATAACAGTAGAGATCTGTAGTTACATCTGCTTAGGGTCATTCAGGGAAAACATTACAACTCATTAAGCAATGTTCCCTTGAGGGTTTCATTCTGTTAACTGGGTTACATCCTGTTCAGTAAGAGGAGGAAATCCTAATGGAATCTGGAGAGTCCCTTGGTGGATATGTCCACACCTGCTACTAAGATCTCTGCTTGTGTGTGCTATGGGCACCACCTACTGACTACTCCTACAGGAGGGCTACTCTTCTCTGAAGCTCTGCTTCTGATATACAACTCCAGAGTCTGGCTGCTGAACAATTCTTATCCAGATATAGACATTGTGTTTCCTGTGTGTTGGTTCTCTTGAGCTTTAGCACCCTGAATATATGGCAGAGTAGCATTCTGTCCAGAGAAATGAATGGAGGCAATTGATTACGAATTTGCATATACTCTGACCTTCTCTTCTGATAATAATTCCAAATCTCAAAACAACAGCTTCATTTACTGTTATGGTTTAAATATGTTTGGCTCAGGAAGTGGCACTATTTGGTGTACAGTTTGTGGTACCAACATCTTGATTACTTTCTCCAACATACTCTGGCCTCTTCTATGGAGCATGTTCAACAATAGCTCCTAAAAGTGAAACTAAGAACTGTATATAAGAATCTCTGAGAGTGTTCATGCTGCACCAGGCTACCCTCAATTCTACAACCTGCAGCTCATACAGGAAACTTGGAAACACAGAGAATCCTATCAGCAAACTCCCATACAATCTCACTATCTATCTTGTTCATGTCTGCCTATACACTCAAGTTCTCTGCTTTTTCATAAGTTACTTTTATAAATAGCAACAAAGAGACCTAAAATCTGAAATTCCTGGTGTGGTCTGTGATTAGTGCTGATCACTGAATATGAAGCCCTGACAATCTAGGGCTTATCTTCTTTGCTTAAGCTTCAGGGTCATAACAGGGCTGGCTTTCCTGAGAAGAGACAGGTATTATTTGCATGTTGTCCTGAAATAAAGCAAGTTCTGTGGTTGGAGCTCAGAGTGGACATGTCCTTGATTATAAATGTGATGGGGTAGTCTGGCAATAAGAATAAAGCATGAATGTTTTTGTATAACACAGCAATGTGTGGAAGCTTCCATTTAGAATAATTTGGAATGTAAAAAATGAAACAAATTTACAGATGACATGAATATACATACTGTAACAACACAAAGATTCCATAACAATTCTAATTGTAGCTATATCTATATAAGGTAATATTAGTTATACTAAAATAAATTAATTATATATTTAATTGTTAGAAAATAAAATAAGTACTTTAGCCTCTTCTTGGTCTGTTGTTCTTTGAATGGAAATAGATGAGGAGTGGATATGCTGTAGTGAGGAAGGGGTGGAGAAGGGGGCAGAAGGGAAATTGTGGTTAAGATATATGATATGAGAGAACAATCTGTTTTCATTAAAAAGCATAAAATCAGCCCAAGATGAAAAACTTAGTAAAAGAAAATGAAATATGAGGATTCAAATTAACCTGGAAAACAGAGAGTAAAATATAAAAAATTTTGTGAAAAGAATTAAAATAAGGAATACTGGAAGGAAATAATTTGTTAAGAAGTTAGACAATATGTTTAAATGTCATATTAGCTATAGATGTTATGTAAACACAGTCATGTGCTCATCATATTTTTATTAATAAGCCCCAATTGTCTTGGAAGAGAGTATCTCAATTGAGAAAATTCCTCCATCAAATAGCATCTTTAAGGCAATTATATTGGGCTAAGCTCATTGTGTACATTGCCACTCTAAGGAGGAGTTCTAGGTTGTACAATAAAGTAGTTGAGTAAACTACAGAGAGCATTCTAGAACAGAAAAATTTTCCATGGCCTCTTCATCAGTTCTGCCTTTTAGTCTCTTGCCTTTAGTGTCTGCCTTGTCTTTTCTCAATGATATGTAATTTGTGATTGGGAAGTGTAATCAAAAGAAACCCAGTTCACTTTTGGAAGTTTTCTATACCACATCAATAAAAGACTATTTGTATCAGAAAAATTAACATATTGTTAATAAACACCCTCAAATTTGGAAACTATCCAGTACAGAAAGAGTCCATCTGGAATAATATAATGAAGTATGAAGCATTGTACTAGCAGACATAAAAATATGCTACAAAGAATGACACATAACATAGCATCAAAATAAATGGTCACAGGAAAAAAATTCAACAGACTAGATTCTAAAATTATTTCCACAGACTGCAGTTTTAAATTATTCTAACATGGTAATAAAATAGACTTAAAAATATTCTAACATGACAAATTGAAGATGAGTAAATTTTATATGTGAGTTTCAAAAATATTATCCCTATTCAGCTTAATTAAATTTTCTATTTTTCTGTAGGTGAGCTGTGTGTGTGTGTGTGTGTGTGTGTGTGTGTATAGTGTATTCATCACTGAAAGCTAAGAACACAACCTATTGAAGAAATATGGCATGATATTAGGCTTAGTTTTATAAATGAAAGCACAAAAATTCAGGAAATTGTGCCAAATTATCAAGTTTACATTATAACATTATTCTGTGTAAGAAATGGAGGCAAACCTGAAAATGGAAAGGAAATGGAATGAAAATGAGAAAGAGGTCACGAATTACAGATGTAAATATCACCTGCAGAATATAAGAGATAGAAGAAAGAATCTCAGGTGTAGAAGATACCATAGAAGAGATTGACACAACTGTCAAAGAAAACATAATTCAAAACATAAAGAGGTCCTAACCCAAAGCATCCAAGAAATTCAGGACACAATGAAATGACCAAATCTAAGAAAGGTCAGAATAGTAGAAAACAAAGATTTACAGCTCAAAGGACCTGAAACTGTCTTCAACAAAATCATAGAAGAAAACTTCTCCAACCAGAAGAAAGAGATGGTCATAAATTTACAAGAATACTATAGAACACCAAACACATGGGACTAGAAAAGAAAATCCTCTCCTCACATAATAATCAAAACACTAAACACACAGAACAAAGAAAGAATATTAAAAGCTGCAAGAGAAAATGACCAAGTAACATACAAAGGTAGACCTATCAGAAATTTTTGGATATTTTCTTTATTTACATTTCAAATTTTATCCCATTTCCTGGATTTCTTCCCTCCTGGAAACACTCTATTACATCTTCCCTTCCCCTGCTTCTATGAACATGTTCCTCCAATCACCCACCCACTCCTACCTCCCTTCCCTTGATTCCCTTACATTGGACCAAGGACCTCTCCTTCCATTGGTGCATGACAAGGCCATCCTCTGCTACATATGAAGCTGGAGCTATATGTACTTCTTTATTAATGGCTTAGTCCCTGGGAGTTTTGGGGGGGTCTGGTTAGTTGGTGTTGTTGTTCTTCCTATGGGGTTGCAAATCCCTTCAAATCCTTCAATAATCATTCTATAATTCCTCTATTAGGGATACCATGCTCAGTCCAATGGTTGACTGCTAACATCCACGTCTGTATTTGTCAAGCTCTTGTAGGGCCTCTCAGAATTACACCTGACTTCTCAACAGAGACAATGAAAGCCAGAAGAGAATGGTCAGAGATCATGCAGACTCTAAGAGAACACAAATGACAGCCCAGCCTACTATATTCAGCATAACTCTCAACAACCTAGATGGAGAAACCAAAAATTTCCAGGAGAAAAGCAAATTCAAACTGTATCTATCTACAAATCCAGCCCTACAGAAGATCCTGGAAGGAAAGCTCCAATACAAGGAAAGTAACTACATCAAAGAAAGGACAAAATATTAAGCATCTCACAACAAAGACAAAAGGAGAGAATAAAAAATACATAAAGCCACCCACAAAAACAAATACATCATGAACCAAAATCATCTCTCTTTAATATTTCTGAATATTAATGAACTCAACTCACCTTTAAAAAGACAAGAACTAACAGACTGAATATACAAACAAGATCCAACATTTTGGTGCATGCAAGAAACACACCTCAATAGCAGACAGTTATTGTCTCAGAGTAAAAGGATGGAAAAAGGTCTTCAAAGCAAGTGGTCTCAGGAAACAAGCAGGAGCTGCCATCCTAATAGCCAATAAAATAATAACCAAAAGTTAACAAGTGTGAAGAAGAAGGGCACTTCATATATATCAATGGGAAAATCCACTAAGAAAAAGTTTCAATTCTGAACATCTATGGCTCAAATGCAAGAGCACCCACATTTATAAAAGAAACTTTACTAAAGCTCAAAACAATAATTGAATAACACACAATAAAAGTGGGAGACTTCAACATACCACCCTCACAAATGGACAGGTAATTGAAACAGAAACTAAATAGAGACACAGTGAAACTAAGAGACGTTTTGAACTAAACGGATTTAACAGATATCTTGAGAACATTTCACCGTAAAAAAAAAAAAAAATACACCTTCTTCTCAGCAGCTCATGGTACTGTCATCAAAATCAATCATATAGTTTGTCACAAAACAACTTTCAACAGATACAATAGGATTGAAATAATACCATACATCATATAATATCACCATAGCCTAAGGCTGGTCTTTAAGAACCGCAAAAACAACATAAATCCCACAAATACATGAAAACTGGACAACTCTTTACACAATGATAACTTGATCACAAAAGAACTATAAAGAAAGAAATTAAAGACTTCCTGGAATTTAATGAAAATGTTGACACATCATACCCAAACTTATGGGACAGAATTAAATTAGTGCTAAGAGGAAACTTAAGGGCTCTAGTAAAGAAACTGCAGCAATCATACACTAATAAATTAACAGAATATCTGAGACTTTTCCCCACTTTCTTTTCTATTAGATTCATTATATCTCATATTATGTGGCGGTCCTTGATCCACTTGAACTCGAGCTTTGTACAAGGAGATAATAATGGATCAAATTGCATCCTCCTACATGCTAACTGCCAGTTGAAGCATCACTATTTGTTGAAAATGTTGTCTTTTTTCCACTGGATGGTTATATCTCCCTTGTCAAAATAAAGTGATCATAGATCTGTGAGTTCATTTCTGGGTCTTTAATTCTACTCTATTGATCTACCTGCCTGTCACTGTACCAATACCATGCAGTTTTTATCACAATTGCTCTATAGTACAGCTTGAGGTCAAGGCTGGTGATTCCCATAGTTTCTTTACTGTTGAGATTTTTTTTTTTTTTTTTTTTGCTATTCTGGATTTCTTGTTATTCCAGATGAATTTGGAAATTGTCCTTTCTAACTCTATGAAGAATTGAGTTGGAATTATGATGGGGGTTGTATTGAATCTGTAGATTGCTTTCTGCAAGATGTCTATTTTTAGTATATTAATCCTGCCAATCCATGAGAATAGGAGATCTTTCCATCTTCTGAGATCATCTTTGATTTCTTTCTTCAGAGACTTGAAGTTCTTGTCATAAAGGTCTTTCACTTGCTTAGTTAGAGTCACTCCAAGGTATTTTAAATTATTTGTGACTATCATGAAGGGTGCTGTTTCCCTAATTTCTTTTTTAACCCATTTATCCTTTGAGTAGAGGAAGGTTACTGATTTGTTTGAGTCAATTTTATATTCAGTCACTTTGCTGAAGTTGTTTATCAGGTTTAGAAGTTCTCTTGTGGAATTTTGGGGGTCACTTAAATATACTGTCATATCATCTGAAGTAGTGATATTTTGACTTCTTCCTTTCCAAATTTTACCCCCATAACATCCTATTGTTGTCTAATTGTTTTGGCTAGGACTTCAAGTACTATATTGAATAGGTAGGGAGAGAGTGGGCAGCCTTGCCTAGTTCGTGATTTTAGTAGGATTACCTCAAGTTTCTTCCATAGCTTATGCTTTAAGATCAAGAATTGAAAAATAGGAACTCATAAATTGCAAGGATTCTGTAAGAGAAAGGACACTGTCAATTGGGCAAAACGGCAAGCAAATGACTGGGAAAAGAGCTTTACCAATCCTGCAACTGATAGAGAGATAATATCCAATATATACAAAAACTCAGGAAGTTAGACTACAAAGAACCAAATAACCCTACTAAAATGGAGTAGAGAGCTAAACAAAGAATTCTCAACTGAGGAATACTGAATGGCTGAGAAACACCTAAAAAATGTTCAACATCCTTAGTCATCAGAGAAATGAAAATCAAAACAACCATGAGATTCCACCTCAAACCAGTCAGAATGGCAAAGATCAAAAACTCAGGTGACAGCAGATGCTGGCAAGGTTGTGGAGAAAGAGGATCACTTTTCCACTGCTGGTGAGATTGCAAGCTGGTACAACCACTCTGGAAATCAGTTTAGTGGTTCCTTAGAAAATTGGATATAGTACTACCTGAGGACCCAGCAATACCTCTCCTGGGCATATACCCAGAATGTGCTCCAACATGTAATAAGGACACATACTCCACTATGTTCTTAGCAGCTTTATTTATAATAGCCAGAAGCTAGAAAGAACTCGGATGTCCTTCAGCAGAGGAATGGATACAGAGAATGTGGTACATTTACACAATGGAGTACTACTCGGCTATTAAAAACAATGGTTTCATGAAATTCATAGTCTAATGGATGGAACTAGAAAATATCACCTTGAGTGAGGTCACAAAATTACATGGTACGCACTCACTGATAAGTGGATATTAACCAAGAAGGTAAGAATACCCATGTAGTCACAGAATACATGAAGCTCCAGAAGAAGGAAGACCAAAATTTGGACAATTCGGTCCTTCTTAGAAGAGGGAACAAAATATCAGTGGGAGGAGATACAGAGATAAAGTGTGGAGTAGTGATTGAAGGCAATACAGAAACTGCCCCACCTGGGGATCCATCCATATACAGTCACCAAACCCAGACACTATTGTGGATGCCAACAAGTGCTTGCTGACAGGAGCCTGATATAGCTGTCTCCCGAGAGGCTCTACCAGTGCCTGATTGTTGGGCAGCCAGAGTCCAGTAGAGCAGAGCCACTTGGAACCCCAGAGACCAACTGAGCATTTGCTCAAAGGGACCGAAGGTGTTCGGTGAATTGCTCCTGAGACCATGGCTCAGATTTCAGCCCAGACCCCTCACAGCTGCCCCTACAGGAGATGTGTGCTCTATCAGGCAGACACTGCCTCAAACTCCCAGCATTCTAGCTGGACTTTACACACAGTCATCTGACCACAAGCCAGGCATGCCATGCCCCATACAATAAAAGGGGTGGTTTACCCCCTCCTCACTCTCTTGCCCTCTCCTCTCTCTTGTTCCTCATTCTCTTGTTCTCCTCTTCTTCTCTTGTTCTCTTCTCTCTCTTGCTCTCTCTCTCCTCTTTGCTCTTTGTTCTCTTCTCTTCTCCCTCCTCTCCTTTCTCTCTCTTTCTCCTTCCTCTCCTTTCTTCCTCTCAACTCAACTAGCATATTTCCCCTTCCTACAATAAAATAACTCATTCATACATTGCCTCCCTTTTAATTAAGGCATCGTGCAGCAAGCAGGCCAGCCCGGGGAGGAGAGAGAGAGACCTAGGCCTCAACAGCAGGCCCCCTGCCACCCTGGGAGAGAGAGAGCCACAGCAGGCCCCTCCATTCCTTTTGGAACCGCACCTGATAAACACAGAGGTGGATACTCTTAGTCAAACATTAGACTGAGAGAGGGTCCTCCATGGAGGATCTAGAGAAAGGACACAAGGAACTGAACGGGTTTGCGGCTTCTTAGAAGGAAAAATAATATGAAACAACCAGTACCCCCAGAGCTCCCAGGGATTAAACCACCAACCAAAGTTTACACATAGTGGGACCTGTGATTCCAGATGCATATGCAGCAGGGGATGTCCTTGCTGGTCATCAATGGGAAGAGAGGCCCTTGGTCCTGAGAAGGCTTGATGCCCCAGTGTAGGTGAATGCCAGGACAAGGAATTGGGAGTGAATAGGATGATGATCAGGAGGAGAGGGTAAGGGATATGGAGTTTTTGGATGGGAAACCAGGAAAGGTGATAACATTTGAAATGTAAATAAAGAAAATATCTGAAAAAAAGAAAAAGAAAAAGAAAACCATAACACCTGAGAACTCTAGAACAAAAAGAAGAAAACTCACCCACAATGAGTAGAAGGCAGGAAATAGTCAAACTCAGGGCCAAAATCAGCCAAATTAGAAAAAAAAATTACAAAGAAACAACAAAAGCAGAAGCTGGTTCCTTGAGAGAATCAAGAAGATATATATGCCCTTAGCCAAACTAACTAAAGGTCCTAGAGTCAGTATCTGTAGTGACTGGTTTTGTGTGTCAACTTGACACAGGCTGGAGTTATCACAGAGAAAGGAGCTTCAGTTGGGGAAATGCCTCCATGAGATCCAGCTGTGGTGCATTTTCTCAATTAGTGATCAAAGGGGTAGTGCCATCTCTGGGCTTGGTAGTCTTGAGTTCTATAAGAGAGCAGGCTGAGCAAGCCAGGAGAAGCAAGCCAGTAAGGAGTATCCCTCCATGGCCTCTGCATCAGCTCCTGCTTCCTGACCTGCTTGAGTTCCAGTCCTGACTTCCTCTGGTGATCAACAGCCATGTGGAAATAAGCTCAATAAATCCTTTCCCCCCCAACTTGCTTCTTAGTCATGATGTTTGTGCAAGAATAAAAACCCTGACTAAAACAGTATCTAAATTAAGAAAATCAGAAACGAAAACAGAGATATAACAAGAGACATGGAGGAAATTTAAAAAATCATCAGAAACTACTATAAAAACATTTACTCAACAAAATTGGAAAACTCTAGATGAAATTGATAGTTTTCTAGACAGATACCACATAATAAACTTGAATCAAGAGCAGGTAAACTATCTAAACAAGCCCATATCACACAAGAAAATAGAAGAATTCATTAAAAACCTGCCAACCAAAAAAAAAAAAAAAAAAAAAAAAAAGCCTAAGGCCAGATGGATTTAGAACAGAATTCTACCAGACCTTCAAAGAAGACCTGATACTAATTTTTCTCAAACTATTACATAAACTAAAAAGAGAAGGAACACTGCCTAACTCATTCTATAAAGCCACAATTACTCTGATACCTATAACATACAAGGAACCCGTCAAAAAAGAGAACTTCAGACCAATCTCGTTTATGGATATCAATACAAAAATACTCAATAAAATTCTTGCAAACTGAATTCAATTATATATCAAAACCATCATTTTCCATGATTAAGTAGGCTTCATCTTAGGTATGCAAGATTGGATTAGTATACAAAAATCCATTATTGTAATCCACTATATGAACAAACTCAAAGAAAAAAATCACATGATCATTACTTTAGATGCAGAGAAAGCATTTGACATAATACAACACCACTTCATGTTAAAAGTATTTGAGAGATCATGAATTCAAGGCTCATGCCTAAACATAAAAAAAGCAATTTACTGCAAACCAACATCCAATATCAAATTAAGTGGAGACATACTTGAAGCAATCCCACTGAAATATAGGACAAGCAAGGATGTCTACTTTCCCCATAGCTATTCAGTATTGTACTCAAAGTGTTAGCTAGGACAATAAGACAACAAAAAGAGATCAAAGGGATACAATTTGGCAAAGAAGAAATAAACGTATCACTATTTGCAGGTGATATGGTAGTATATATAAGCGACTCCAAAAATTCTACCAGAGAACTTCTCCAGCTAATAAACAACTTCAGCAAAGTGGCTGGATATAAAATTAAGTCAAATAAATTAGTAGCCTTCCTCTACCCAAAGGATAAACAGGCTGAGAAAGAAAATAAGGAAACAACTCCCTTTACAATAGCAACAAATAATATAAAATATCTTGGAGTAGCTCTAACCAAACAAATGAAAGACCTG
The DNA here is from genome assembly GCA_019843815.1 of Montemys delectorum. Classification (NCBI taxonomy): domain Eukaryota; kingdom Metazoa; phylum Chordata; class Mammalia; order Rodentia; family Muridae; genus Montemys; species Montemys delectorum. The sequence continues at coordinate 42,557 of JADRCD010155434.1, read as the reverse complement.
TATGACAATAACTTCAAGTTGCTCAAGAAAGAAATTGAAGATCTCGGAAAATGGGGAGTCCACCCATGCTCATAGATTGGCAGAATTAACATAGTAAAAATGGCCATACTACCAAAGGCAATCTATAGATCCAATGCAATCCTCATCAAAATCCCAACACAATTCTTCAAAGACATGGAAATAGGAATTCTCAAATTCATCTGGAAAGGCAAAAATAAATAAATAAATAAATAAATAAATAAAATAAGAACAAAAAATAAAAACAAAAACAGAAAACCAAAACCAATTCTTAACAATAAAAGAACAGCTGGAGGAATCACCATCACCTGAACTCAAGCTTTACTACAGAACAAGAGTGATAAAAACTGCATGGTATTGGAACAGAGACAGGCATGTTGCTCAATGGAATAGAACTGAAAACCCAGAAATAAAGTCACACACTTATGGTCACTTGATCTTTGACTAAGGAGCCAAAATTATACAATGGAAAAAAGAAAGCATCTTCAATAAATGGTGCTTATCTAACTGGCTGCCTATATTAAGAAAAATTAAAATAGACCATATTTGTCACCTTGCACAAAGCTCAAGTTCAAGTGGATCAAGGACCTCAACATAAAACCAGATACACTGAACCTAATAGAAGAGAAAGTGAGAAAGAGTCTTGAGCTCATTGGCTCAGGGGAGAAATTTCCCAAATAGAACACTGATGGCTCATGCTCTAAGACCAAGAATTGATAAATGGGACTTCATGAAACTGGAAAGCTTCTCTAAGGTAAAGGACGTAGTCAATAAGAGAAATCAGCAACCTACAGATTGGGAAAAAAACTTCACTAACCTCATATATGATAGAGGGCTAATATCTAAAATATATAAAGAAATCAAGAAGCTAATCAGCAAAAATTAAACAATCCAATCAAAAATGGAGTATAGAACTAAACTGATATTTCATAACTGAAGATCTCAAATGGCTGAGAAGCACCTAAAGAAATGTTCAAAGTCCTTAATCAGAGAAATGCAAATCAAAATGACTCTGAGATTCCTCCTTACACCAATCAGAATGGCTAAGATCAATACCTCAGGTGACAACACATGTTAGTGAGAATGTGGAGAAAGAAGAACACTCCTCCATTGCTGTTGTGATTGCAAACTAATACAACCACTCTGGAAATCAATCTGGAGGTTCCTCAGAAAACTGGAAATAGATCTACCTGAAGACCTAGCTATATAACTCTTGGGAATATACCCAAAAATTGCCCCACCATGCCGCAGGGGCACATGTTCCACTATGTTCATAGCAGCCTTATTTGTGATAGCCAGAAGCTGGAAACAACCTAGATGTCCCAGGACAGAAAAAATAATACAGATAATGTGTTTCATTTACACAATGGAATACTTACTACTCAGCTATTAAGAACAAGGACATCCTGAGTTTTTCTGGCAAATGGATGGAACTAGAAAATATCATCCTGAGTAAGGTAACTCAGACCCAAAAGGAAATGCATTGTATGAACTTACTAACAAGTGGATGTTAGCCAAAAAAAAAAGTACAAAATATCCATGATGCAGTCCACAGAACTCAAAAAGTTAAACAAGCTCAAGTCGCCAAGTGAGGACACTTCTGTCCCACTTGGGAAGAAGAAGAAAGCAATGACAAGTGGGGAGGAAGGGAGTTACAGGGGGAGTCAGGGAAAGAGGGGAACCTGATTTGTTATAGAGTGAGGGAAAAGGACTGAATCCCTGAGGACAACAGAAAGAATGGAAACAGGCAACCTCGGGAGATAAGAGGTTGGGGTGATCCTCCAGAATTCACCAGAGACCTGGGAGGTGAGAGACTCTTAGAACTCAAAGGCAGGGACCTTAGATGAAATTCCTGACAGTAGGGAGGAGGAACTTATAGAGCCCACCTCCAGCAAGAAGACACTATACCAAGTGAGGAATGGGGTTTCTATAACCCATGATTGTTCCTGTCTGAAAAAATCAGAAGAATGGAAATGGAGAGGAGTCTGAGGAAAAGAAGGTCCAGTGACAGACCCAAAGTGGGATCCAGCTCAAGGGGAGGTCCCAAGGCCTGACACTATTAAAAAGGACATGGAGCACTCATGAAAAGCATGACCACACTCTGCAAGACCCAACAAGCAGCTGAAAGAGTCAGATTGAGATATTTGCATCCAATTGATGGACAGAAGAAGCTGACACCTGTTGATGAATTAAGGAAGGTTGAAAGAAGCATTGGAGAAGTGCTATCCTGTAGCAGGACCAGCAGTCTAAATTAATATGGAGCCTGAGATCTCTCAAACATTGGACCACCAAACAAGTAGCATATAGCAGCTGATATAACACTCCCAACACACATACAGTAGAGGACTGCCGGGTCTGTGTTCATTCAGAGATGATACACCAAACCATCAAGAGACTTGAGGGCCCAGGGTGTTTAGAGGTCAGGTGGAGTGGAGGGTAGGGACATCCCAGTGGAGACAGGGGGTGGGGAGGAGATATGGGTTGTGGAACAGTTGAAGGGTGGACAGGGTAGGATAAAATATAGAGTGTAAAAAATCAACTAAAAATTAAAAAGAAAGTAAATTAACAAACTATAGAAACATCCTAGAATTGGGAGGCTATATACAGAAGTTACAGTCTAATAATGAATTAGAATTGGGGATATACAAGTAGTTAAGTAACTAGTAGCAAGTTAATTGTCAGGTTATAGACCAAAGAAGCAGACATGTGTGAAAGAATCCCACAGAGACATGGGAGGTATTCTTCATCATACATCATCAGAGACATGAGAGTGATACCTTGTTGAAATGTCACCTGAAATTTTATATTGATATTATCCAAAGTACCCAAAGCTCTTGGGGAACGTGGATGGCATGGAACCCTCATTCATTGTTGTAGGAATGTTAGATAGACCAGGCCTTAATAGAGACAGAACAGAAGTTCTCAAAAAGTGAACAATATCTCCATAAGTAGCAGTCTAACTCCTGGATATGCATGATCAATGTGAGTAATCTGTTATCTAGAGATGTGTGAACACCTATACTCACTACAGCATTGTCCACAGTAGCAGTTATATCATAGAGCATCCATGAGTGAAAATTTCAGGATTTATAAGTGGTGTTCAGAGGCAACAAAATAGAAACATATATACAATTATGTTCTTGATGACATGTTAAAGCCAGAGTAATACAATATTTAACTAAATGAAACATTGGAACACAAATATTCATTGATAGTATTTTTACTAGGGACAGAATGTATTAAAGAGGTCTACTGTGCAAAAAGGTAGTCCTTTTGTTTTAATAGGAATGAACTATTGACTGAAAATTCAAACATTAAAACATAGTAATTTAGTTTCCCACTTTGATCTGCATTTTATGTCATATTTGCTTCAGCCTTGTGGTCTACTTTTAATTTAAAGCCTGTAATAAGAAAAGGCTAGCATAAAACCATAAATGATTAGGTGTTCTGTCTGCTATGGGGTGATCTTTCTGTTATAAGATATGCTGCACAATGTGGCTTTATATCTTTTTTATTAGATATTTTCTTTATTTACATCTCAAATGTTATCCTCTTTCCTGGTTCCTCCTCTTGAAACTCCCCTATCCCATCCCTCCTCCTCTTGCTTCCCTGTCCTGGCATTTCCTTACACTTCAGCATTGAGCCTTCACAGGAACAAAGGCTGCCAACAAGTGCTTGCTGACAGAAGCCTTATATAGCTGTCTCCTGAGAGGTTCTGGTGTGCCTGACAAATACAGAGGTGGTTTCTCTGAGCCAACAATTTGACTGAGCACATGGTCCCCAATTGAGGAGCTAGAGAAATGACTAAAAGAGCTAAAGGGATTTGCAGCACCATAGGAGGAAAAAACAATACGAACCATCCAGTAACCTCAGAGCTCCCAGGGACTAAACCACCAACCAAAGAGTACACATGGAGGAACCCATGGCTCCAGCTACATATGTGGTTTTATATCTTGACAGTGTGGTTTACAACCAGAAATGCCCAATTACCTAAAGATTGGAGCCGAGTCCCTCATGTGCTAATACTTTGGAAACATCAGTCAGTATCAACAAAGCAATTACTTAGTAGTGGCTATAGGTTGGTCACATTAATGATTTGCCACAATAATCAACCATTAAAGAACATACATTTTCCTATGTAGTTTGAAAGTAAAGTGGTTTTCTTCAAATTATTATTCACTGAAAATATTTATTTTTTACTGATAGTGAGGTGAAGGGATAAAAACAGGGATTATTTTTCATACACATGACAGGGTAGTGAACAGGCTGTAGACCTATAGACAGGTATCTGTGGAAGATAAGGCAGCAGAGAGATAAATTTTGCTATAGAATTCAGTTCAAGAGGACAGTGGTCATGTCACATACAGGCTTACAAGGTTACAGCTTACAGAACTGACCTCTGTAAGAGGCTAAAGGTAGAGGAGGGTGTCCTTTCTGAATGACTCCTCAATGTGTCACAGGGTGGAAGTGACTTGAGGACAGACTTAACATAGTAAGATGCATTCTCAATGCCCAATAATGGAACTGTCATTCTTATCCCCAAATTACCCATGTAGACTTCTATTCATCCAGAGTCCATTCACAATGGAAAGCTGCAGAATCTGGGAGATGGGCACTTTGAATATATCAGGTTTTTCCCAGGATGTTGCAGAAGATAAAACCTGAGCAATAATGAGCTCAAATCGCTGAACTTTAGGTTGAGGCAAGAGAACATAGGTTACATTTTCTGGTTAAACAGCAAGAAGTTAAAGCTATGAAGATGAATTAATAAAATAGCTGTTCATTAATAACTCATCCTTTTAGGTAGAGTATGCATAGAGTAAATCAAATTTTAGGCCTACTATGGATCACCTGTCTCTAGTAATCTTCTTCTTGTCCTGTCTCCTCTATTATGCACTGTAATAATAACAAACACTGTACTAATTAAAAAAAAAACAGTAGATCACTTCCCTGTGTCTCATTAAGGAATAATCTGTCCAGGGTCCCTTTGTTTTTTCAAACAAATGACCATGAAAAACATATTTATGTACTAATGTATTAGTATGGTATGTATTATTAGGTAATTTTATGCTTTTTAGTCTTGTATCAATAGTCAAATTTAAACAAAAATTACAGCCAAACTAGTAACACTATGTTCAGTGACAACACAGATCAAATGGACTGAAAAATCTTCAGAGGATCTATGGGGAATCCACCAGTTGGGAATCTGATCCCTTTACCAAAACTGGAACACAAAGATCTCTGCACTACATTTTGGGTTACCCTTCCTATCTGTAAATTTTGAGTACACTCTGAAGATATTGAGCATATATCAGGGAGGATTAGTCAGACTCACACTGAAATATCCTCATTATGTGTCATACAGCAGAGTAGATAGCAATTTTCCAACAGTCTCCAGTGTTCCTGCAAATATAAGACACTCAAAGTTGTTATGAGTTAAATTTCAAGATTAAGACAGTTAACATATCTGCCTACCCTGTCTATAAGAACAGATTTTTGCAGGTTCCTTTTGGTCTCACAACACCCAGAGGGAGCTTGACTCCCAGGCTCTCTAACATGCCCAGGATCAGAGGTGAGGAGGACACAACATCTGTCCCAACACAGGGAGTAACTGGGACCAGCAGGACACAGGCACAGGAACTCTGTCAGCCTAGTGGCTCAGGTTGCTTCCAGTCTGTCTGGGCCGGCCAGTGCTCTGAGCAGACATTGGACACAAACTCAGCAGTCATTCCCAAAATGCCCAGAGGAAGCTCTACTCCCAGGTGCTCTAACAAGCCAAGAGTCACAGGATCCCAGAATCACAGGATCACAGAGACAGCTTGACTCTGAGGAGTTCTGACATAACCAGGATCACAGGAAGGACAGGCTCCAGTCAGATTTAGCAAGGGCAGGTAGCACTAAAGATAACTAGATGGTATGGGGCAAGCGTAAGAATATAAGCAACACAAACCAAGGTTACTTGGCATCATCAGAACCCAATACTCCCACCATTGCAAATCCTGGACACACCATCACACCAGAAAAGCAAGATTCAGATATAAAATTACTTCTCATGATGATGATACAGGGATTTAAGAAAGACATAAATAGCACCCTCAAAGAAATACAGGAGAACACAGGTAAACAGCTAGAAGCCATTCAAGAGGAAACACAAAAATCCCTTAAAGAACTACAGGAAAACACAATCAAACAGGTGAATGAAATGAGCAAAACCATCGAGAATCTAAAATTGGAAATAGAAACAATAAAGCAATCATAAAGAGAGACAATCCTGGAGATAGAAAACCTAGGAAAGAAATCAGGAATTGTAGATGCAAGTATCACCAACAGACTACAAGAGATAGAAGAGAGAATCTCAGAGTAGAAGACACTATAGAAAACATTGACACAACAGTCAAAGAAAATGCAAAAAGCAAAAAGCTCCTAACCCAAAATATCTAGGAAATCCAGCATGCAATGAGAAGACCAAATCTATGGATAATAGGTATAAAAGAGAGTGAAGACTCCCAAGGTAATGGGCCAGTTAATATCTTCAAGAAAATTATAGAAGAAAACTTCCCTAACCTACAGAAAGAGATGCCCATGAACATACAAGAAGCCTATAGAACTCCAAATAGACTGGACCGGAAAAGAAATTCCTCCTGTCACACAATAATACAAACACCAAATGCACTAAATAAAGAAAGAATTTCAAAAGCAGTAAGGGAAAAAAGTCAAGTAACATATAAAGGCAGATCTATCAGAATTACACCAAACTTGTCACCAGAGACTATGAAAGCTAGAAGATACTGGGCAGATGTCATACAGAACGCGCAAGAATACAAATGCCAACCCAGGCTACTATATCCAGCAAAACCCTCAATTACATTAGATGGAGAAAACAAGATATTCCATGACAAATCAAAATTTACACAATATCTTTACACAAATCCAGCCCTACAAAGGATAATAGATGGAAAACATCAACATAAGGAGCCAAACTACACCCTAGAAGAAGCAAGAAAGCAATCTTTCAACAAATCCACACAAATCTAATCCCACCTCTTAAAACAAAAGCAATAGGAAGTAACAATTACTTTTTCTTAATATCTTAATATGAAAATTAATATTACCAACATAATATAATTGATTGAAATCCAAAAATATGAGGAATTAGAAATTTATTGACTGTCACCCAATGGTCTCTCTAATTTGGTAATTGAAGAAATAGATCCAATATTATACAATCCATGTACACTTTCAGTTGGTTTGTTCGTGACAATGTCTTGCTGTGTACAACATAATGGTCTTGAGATCTTGCTTCTCCTATCTCAGCCTCTATATTAGTAGTATTGTTCATTTCATGTTTTTACACTATGCTATGGCTTTCAGAACATTTTACATATTTTAAAAGTATTTATATGCCCAAAAGAAATGTGGACGATTAAATTGGGAGGGGTTTGTAAGAGAACGACAGAGTGAGACTGAATGCTTTGCTTGACATTTGTAATTCTTGTATCAAGTTAGCACAGTAAGAGCCAAGATTTTAAGCTCTACTAAATATAATACAAACAAACAAACAAAAACACTTTATATATTTATGTTCATTTAAGAAAATATTAGTAGTGATGTATTATTTTGAAATATACAGGTAATACATTTGAAGATATTTAAAATTTATGAGAAAAAACGTATATATTTTCAGTATTGTCGTAGACAAACATCTACATAAGACTGTTAAATTGATTGTTGTTTCATATTAAACAACTTTTATAATACTCATTTTATTGTTATAATATTTTATAAATTTTAAAGAATATTACATAAAAGATATTGTAGGTATTGAAGGGGGTCTCTGGGAGGAGTTGGGGTACAAAAGGAAAACAAGAATGTGATTTAATTCTATTTACTTAAAATATGTTTTTTAAATGTTAACAAATTCAGATAAATTGAAATCATGTAACTTTTCTCATTATAATACAATAAAACTTAAAAAAAAGAACAGACTTTTGCTTCCTAATTTTGCAACAGTTTAGTTTCCATAGTGAAAGCACTGTCTTCATGTTGAATAAACAGCCCTGTGTTATTTCTGCTTTTGTTTCTGTGGAATTATTGAGAGAGTGACTTAGGTTCAATAAATAAAATGTAGTGATCTGTTATCACTTCTGCCTTGGGTCATTCAGGGAAAATATGACAGTTCATTGAGCTTGCTGGACTTCATATAGGTAAGTGAGAAGAGGAAATCCTGATGAAGTCATGAAACTTTCTTGCTGGAACCTCTCTGCACCTTCTCTGGTGTGTGCTGTGACAAGCATTCCTCCTGCAGCAGGGTTCCTCTTGTTTTTGGACTCTACAGCTAATACTTTACTCTATAGTCTGGCTGCTCAATGGTTCTCATACAAGACTCATACATCAAATTTACTCTTTGATGTCTCTCTTTAGCTGTAAACCACTAGACACATGGCATTAAGACAGTACATGTTTTTCTCCTAATAGCTATTGCTGAAATCAATTTGATTCAAACTTTCATTCAGTATGATCATGATACTAAGTAATCACTCCTTCGGGTGTAGACTGTACTGGCATGGGAATATGTTTTCAGGCAAATATACATAAATATGTACAAAAGTTTCAGACAAGTTTCTTGGACATGTGATACACTAAAAATGTTATCTCAGTTTAGTGATCTCTAGAAAAATATAGTATTTGGGGAAAATAATTATAACACTTTCCTGTAAATTAAGCAAAAAGTGACAAATTGTACAATCAAAAATTACAAAATGAATGTCCTGCTCTATTAAGTTCAATGTCAGTGAGAAAACTGGAATGTATAAAACCACTTTTCTGTAACTCCCGAAACTCTATCCATTACTCTTGCCATGAAACCAATAATGAGAGAAGACAAAAGAAACTGTTCAGATTCGGTTACAAGAATAGTGAGAACTGAGTGAACTCATGATGAATAGGCCAGATCCTGTCTCTTCAATAAACTGTCTTCTGTTCCTGAAAATTTCTTTCATTAAAGGACATAGCAAGATGAGCTATGTTCTCATTGTTATAGAGTCTTATATGCCTCTCAAAGTGGTAGCAGTGCTCCAACTCTGTAGACAGATCAAATGTCCTTGGTCTAACCACCTATAACTGCACCCTAAGTATTTTCTTACTGTCTTTTGAAGCAACTGAGAGGTAGTGCTACTGATGAGAACTGTGATTTTTTTGAGAGATCACATAAGATACAGGTTCTTTTCTCACTCCTAGACACTGTATCTTTGCCCTGAGAAGTGCTACTAGATCTTTCCCATTAGTCTGGATACCTAACTATACATATGTCAATAAGAAACTTGTCTTGTGACAAGTTCCAGTGAACTCCTGAGCTCATACTGAAAATTAACTAAAAATGAACTTAGAGACATGGTATTCTACCTGACTGGTCTAAATCGTGTGCTAACTTTCCAGAGTTGAAGCAACTAATATCCCTTTCTAGTACTCAAAATTAGATGTAAGCCTGTAACCCATAGGCTGTTGGATATGATTATGTGTCCGTGTAGGTAGACATCATGTGTTCTAGCTTCATTTCTGCTGTTGTAAACTAATAAAATGACAACAAGAAACTTAGGTATGGAAATTTGCTTTATGTTTCCTTGAACAGTGAATGAACTCATGGACATCAATGCAGTGTACATGAAGCACCTTGTCATATCCACAGCCATAGACAGACAAAGAAAAGAATAGAGATACAGAGAAGCAGGCACACACAGAGACAGACAGACAGACAGAATATATGGATATATTTGATCAGTCCTTGTTTTTACATCTACTGACATCCAACTCAGTTCATGGTGCTGCCCTTTTGTAATTGGTCTTCTAACATCAATTAACATAATAAAGTTCTTCCCAGGTCAATTTAATATACACAAATCCTCATTTGGATTCAGATTGATAATTAGAACTATTATATTCTGTAGAGGGTCTTGATCCCTGGGAAAATATTTGAATCCTGAAGGCTATGAATGTTGGTTTAGAGAATCATTTTGAATCCCTGAAACTATTACTCAATTCTGAAGAACATAAATTGAAAGCCTAGTTCTAATGTACATTGTACTTCACAAGCAATCTTGATTACCTCGTAGGAATTACATTTTGAGTAAATATGTAATCATATACTTCTCACTAATTTATTTAATACTGATAGAAACACATGTTCACATTAACAGCAACGTGAGGGTGTTTGGAAAAGTTTTACTAACTGGGGGCTCTTCATTCTTCATGTTGCATGAAAAGTGACTGGAAAAATTACCAATTAAAATAGAATGATTTCACAATATTTTCATTCCTTTCCTTGAAAATTTAAACACATTTTCTAACAAAATCTCATCAGCCTAATCCTCCTTGTCATGTTAGACTCAGCAAAGCTTCCTGCTCCTTCAGGGTTTATAATGTGTTCGGAGCGGCGTTCTCGGCAGAAAGTACCACACTCTAGGCCCAAACAGTTCCATGCATAAGAGGTTTAATTGAGAGGGTGAAAGGGGGAAGTGGTGCTGAAAGAGAGGAGTGGGAAAGAGAGAAAGATAGAGGAATGTCATATATATATATGTATATATATATATATATATATACATATATATGTGTGTGTGTGTGTGTGTGTGTGTGTGTGTGTGTGTGTGTGTGTGTGGGTTGTGACATATGGCCTAGGTAAAGGTGGGAGGTGAGCCCTAGGGATTTTAGGAATATGGTGGCTACTGCCCTGGCAACAGGTCTGTGGACCCGCCCATACATAGGCACATGGTTTGAGTGATGCTAACAGTTTATTTCACAGTCAGGATGTAAGCTGCAACAGTGTGTCTTACACAGTTAATAAACAGCAGTGTCCTCATGTCAGTCTGCTGAGCTCCATGTAGGCCATGCCGGAAGATATATCCCTAGTCATAGCAACCCATCCTTGAAACTTCTGTTCATAACTTGTAAGGCCACTACTAGGGTTGATTTCTCTCATCCATTTTAGTCACTGTCCAGGACTCTCTTTCACCCAGCTTGTATATATAGATACTGATACACTGCTCCATATACTTGAAAAACTCTGATTTAGCAATACCTGACCTCATGTTCATTATAGTCAGTATGGTTGAGACCAGGCTCAATATCTCAATGGTAGGACCAGAGTCTTTATCAGTATTCTGACTCTTGTCACTTAAAAATGAATTTCTGACCTCCCAATGTGTAGTTTAAGATACAGATGTAAGTGAAATCCAACATTCTGGCTATGAATAACTAATGTTGGCTGACAACTTAACACACCTGGGTAAATGGAGCTTCAATTTTATAATTGTCTCAACAGTATTGGCCCTCTGGCTATTATGTGAGGCAATTCTCAAGTGATAATTAATGTAAGAGTATCCAATTAAGTGTGGGTACTCCCATGCCTATGTAAGGGATCTAAGTTATATTATAAAGCCATATGAGTAAGCCAGTCATCAGTTTTCCTTCATGGTGCTTGCTTCAATCATTGTCTTCAGATTCCTGCCTTACTTAGTCCCTTGGCTTCTCTTGATGATGGACTATAACCTAAAAGGTGACAAAAAACCTTTTCTCCCTTCCAATGCTTTTTGTCATGGTGTTTTGTGGGGTTAAGGGTTCCCGTGTCCTCTCTGCCACAGGGCTTGGACTGCTCAAGGAGGCAGGACTAAGGATGTTTTGACTGTACTTACCACACACAGGTGCTGGGCAGGTGTTGGGCTATGGGAAGCCTTGGGACACCACTTTGGGTGTGGGGAAGCACAGTCTGAGTTCCCAGGGACAGCCAGAGCTGGCTTGGGGGTCCCCGGGCCTGCAGGGAGGCCGGGGTCACTGGCTCTCAGGTTCTTGGGTACCCAGGAACCACTAGGAGCCATGGAACAGCTGAGAACAGAGTAGGGGCCAGCCTGCTGGATCTAGCTGGAGGCTGAAAGGGAGGAGAACTCATGCTGGGTCCTCAGGAAACAGTGCTTGGTTTGTTGCCAGGTGACTGGCTTGGCTTGGTGGTCATGGCTGGGAGCACTCAGAGGCCTTCCGTGGGAGATTAGGTGACCGGCTCTTTAGGCAAAGGCCTTCTCTACGGCAACCCACAGCAGATCTTGGTGAAAAGTGGTAGTCCATGGTTTTAAGACATTTATTGTCATGGTGGAAAGTAGATGAATAAAATCATACCCCACTTCTCAGGGGTGGGACTGTGGCTTTTTCAGGGAGGAGTGTCTGGGAGGAGGGAAGAAAAGCTTAACTTGCTAAATCTCCAGTCCTTTAGATACTTCATTAAAATGGAGATCTGTCTTGAGGCTACCCTTGACCTGTCGTCATGTCCTCTACCTGTGGAGGGCTTGGGGGTGTTGCCCTTACGTGACTGTAGGACACAAATCTATGGAGAGCTGCAGCCTCCTGTCATGAACCTAGTGTCTGGGAGCTTAGCAAAACACCTGCCATCCTTCAGGGTCACTGGAGTTTCTATCCTGTGCCAGACCAGGAACTGGGCTGCCTTTCGTGGTCCTACAGTGTTTGTCAGTGTCTCAGAAACCAAACTAGAAAAATAATAAAATGTAATGGTTTATCAAATATTAGGGTTTCTGCGTGCTTCTTAGTGTAGAGTACAAGAAGGAATTAAAGAATGAAAGAAGAAAGAAAGGAAAGAATGAAGGAACAAAGGGAAAAAAGGGATTCAAACCATGAGAAGTTCCATCTCATTGTAGAATTTGTCAAATGAAAACACTCTAGAATCATCTGAGAGAAAAAAATACATTTCAATTTAGAAAATGTCTGTTTAAGATATGTCTGTAATCAAGCTTGTATAATATTTCAGTGATTAATGGTTGATATGTTGGATCTAAGTCTATTGTGTATGAAACTATCCCTGGGTAGGTGGTTCTGGGTTATAATAAGAAAACGTGCTGAGCAAGTCATTAAAAAACCAGCCAAGGAGCAGAATTTCTGCATGTTTACTTCATTTACTGCTCCAGGTCCCTGCCTTGAGTTCCTACATTTAGTTATCTCAGTGGGGAAGTAGAACCTCAAAACTTTAAGTAAATATAAAATATTTTTGCTCCAAATTGCTTTTAGTTGATATTTTATTATAGCAATAGTAGCCCAAATAAAAGCAACACTCTCCCTTAGTATCTACATTTACTAATCAGGCTTCTGTTCGTTGGGTGAGTCACAAGGTCTTCTCAGTTCAGCACAACCATAAGACATAATGCTCTTTGGGCTTTTGGCATGTTTGGTTTTTAACAAAGCATGAAGAGGTTTTCCCCTCCACTTGGAGAGAAGCCTAAGAGAGCTTAAGCAGCTTAAGCTTCTGACTGAAACCTTGTCTTGGAGAGTCATTTGTTTGCACTAACCTGAAGTATAGAGTAGATTCTCACCAGGAAATGGCAGTAGAACACTTCTGGTATCAACAACCCTGACACTTATCAGAGGTGCTAAAACTCATAATACCTAGCCTCACAACATGCCATCAAGCTCTGGAAGCTTAGACTGAGTCTCTTGGTATAATTTGGACAATGGTCACATCACATGGTACATGTTAGTTAGGGTTCTTTCCAATATACCACAAACCTTAGTATAACAAACACAGACACATACATAGACACACACACACATGCACACGCACGTGTACACACACCTGAAACTGCTCAATTATTGGTATATACCTGCCCTCTCCTTTGCCTATATCTAATACTTGGGACTGTTCCAAATGGTCTTGAGTTTATATTGCAATTTGACTTTTATGAGAATAGTAGAGAAGACATAGAATGTGGGCTTCGAAAGTTGTTCAAAGTTGGTCTCACTGTTTGTCCAGCACCTTAAATCCCTGTAATTGCTTGGAATAGAACCCTTGTGATCTTATAGTAGATCACCTGTTTCTGAGTTATGTTATATATCTGAAACCAACATGGTGCCCCAGTGGGTACAGAGAGTCACACCAGCTCCACATATCAGCCTGCCAACATATTCAGATTTAACGACTGAGCTGAGGATCTATCCACAAAGACTTTTCAGTAAAAGAAGCATGCACTCATTTAGTGTTGGATATTAGGCTGTCACCCCTCACCAGGTAACAATGTGTATGATGTCAGCCTGGGCTATATTTAAGGATGTATCCCTATCTCTAGATTATTTTGTGCCTTGTCTCTGAAATATGATCTAAAATGGCACAACTTTTTCTTTGTTCATGCCTAAGAGTCTGCAATATTGAAATATCCAGGAAATAGCCAATTCAATGCTTGGATCATCTCTCTCACCAGGTCAACTCACTGACAATTTTGTGGAGTTTAAGAAGTGCACATGATATATCTGAAACAGCATAAGCTTAATGTGGCCTTAATATGACTCAAACAACTGCAACAAAACATATTTTCTTCAGAGACTGGCTCTTAATAGCAGGCTTTCCCAATATCTCCTTCACTGGCTTTCATATGCCTGTGATACATATCTATGATAGGAAATGATTCTGTCAATAGTGATGACCCAAAAGGAGGAACCTGGGTTTCAGATGACAAAATGGGACTTTAGTGTCTATTTAAGGCTAAGGACAGACATGTTAAGTCTTTCCATACCAGGCTATGGTACCATGAAGACCACTTCTGCATAAAGGAAAGCTGATACTAAAGGAAAGTATTAGCTCATACTAAGCTGATATAGATGATGCTAAGCATAGGCTCATCTGGTGACATGACATCGGTGTCTGGGAAATCTACTTGATCTATATGGAAATCCCAAGCTTCTTTAGGGAATCATGGAGATTGGAGAAACATATGCTTCCTTGGTGGCTCTAGCAAGCTACTCATCTTCCTTTTATCACTGCTTGCAGGACAGATTTTAGACTTTTGGCAGACTCAGAAGAAATACTTGCAAATTCCTCAATCCTAAGTGAGCATATCAATTCCCTGTAGGAAACATATATATTCCCCTAGGTCTCTGACCCTTCACGTACCATATGGTCTGCATAGATACCCCTAAAGCCTTCCATGAGATACTTCTTGATTAAGGACTACAATGGAGGAGATCAACGATGGGGGTAGGGTTGGTGAGAGTGAATTGAAATGGATGTCCAATGAAAGAACTTATAAATTTGGAAGGACTCTAGTCTCCCAGACTTTTCTTCTTCTATTATATGTTAATGCCCTGTGCATTTGTCCATATGTAATAGGCTGATTTCATGCATATTCAGATTCAATCCACTCTGTCACACCAGTAATAAATTTTAATATAAATTTCTATGAAGAAGAAATCTATCAAATAGCTCTCTAGGGGTAAGTCTGATTCCTATTGTTCCTATGAAGTATTAGTTCTACATGTGTGTTCTGCGCCGCCTGCTGGTCATGAATGCACCTGCAGGGAGGTTTGTGTATAGGTTCACACTGATGGCCCCTCAGTGTGCCTAATACAGTAATAAGTGGCAGTGTCTTCCTCTCTTAAGCTGTTAATCTGCAAGTAGACACTGCTTTTTGAATCGTCTCTTGAGATGGTGAATCTGCCTTTCACAGACTCTGCATAGTGTGCTTCATAATTATCAGATTTGACTTTAATTCGAGCAACCCACTCCAGTCCCTTCCCTGGAGCCTGGCGAACCCAATGCATCCAGTAGTTACTGAAAGTGAATCCTGAGGTAACACAGGAGAGTTTCAGAGAATTTCCAGGCTGTACCAAGCCTCCCCCTGTCTCCACAAGCTTCACTTGACACTGGGCACCTGCAAAAACAGGGAATCCAGTTAATAAGCTATCAAATTGTTCACTGTCCCTGTCACACCCATTCAAATACTCAGTATATCTTCTTAAGAATTAATTACCTTTCAAAAGAGCCACAAGGAAAACCCAACTCAGTCGCAACTCCATGCTGATTATTCTGTGTTCAGACTTGATCACTGAGTGGGAAGACCTGTAAATCCAGATTTGGGTGTCTCTGTTAAAGCTGTAGAGTCAGGGCTGATTTTCATGAACAGAGAAAACATGATTTGCATGTCTTCCTGCTATATTATAACCTGAGACATGGAGACCTTAGAGGAAACAATGTTTATTGTCAATGTCTTAGAGGGAATAAAGGCTGCAGTAGCATTTGTAGCATCAAAGTATGACTAAATGTCCTAGGACATAGCTAGGCTGTAGAGAAATGTTTTGGGTTTTGTTTGGTTTTGGTTTTGGTTTTGGTTTTTGCATGCCTAAAACGTTTTGGTCATTTCCAGTAAAGCAATATGTTAGAAGAATGTTACAATTGAGTAACACTTGGGCTATAGAAATTATGTCTCCAAAAAGAGAAGAGAAAAAGTAATAAAAGTAACATTACTTGTATCAATTTATAGTTATTAACAAAATATGCTTTACAGCCTTACTCTTTTGTGATTTGTACACCTGAAACTCTTCTGTTCTCTTCACAGAAATCATAAAACAAATTCATAGGAAATCATGGGAAGAAAAGTCTCAAATATGATAATTCTAGGGGGCATTGTGTAAGGTTCTGTAAATCATAAATGCATATATTAAATTGAAATAACAAAGGGTAGCTGAGCCCACAGCTCAGGAGTAAAATAAATATGCTGCATATAAAGCTCAAAGTTAAGTCCTTAAAAAGAAAACAACTTCACTACATAAATATTAATACTATATGATGTTATTCATTGATCAACAAAAAAAAACAAATTGAAGCTCTGTTTGCCACTTCACTCCTCTAGTGATAACTTCCATCCCCTTTCAGTCATGACATGTTTGATCATTCCCACATTTTAGATAGTCTTCTCTTTAACTTGTTTCTCTGACCTGCTACGTAGACACTTATTTTACTTACCCAATACATTTCTGATTTCTTCAGGTTCTTGTCTCTAAGAGACACTAGAGTGTTTGGCTATTCGAGCATTTTTCAAGCCCCTGCCTCTAACTGTTCAAGAAACTTCTCATTCTTTAAAATGCTTACCACAAGTTAACATCATATAGGGCCTGTGAATATTCAATCTATAAGCCTTATTATGACTATCCACCCAGGAGAGCTTGTTCAAAGAAGAACAATCAGACATGGAGAGACACGTATAAGAGTGCAAGTCAGAGCAAGAAAAGCGTGTTTTGTTCTGATCATTAGATAATGTCTGCTCATGTAATCAGTAACCCTGAATACCAGTTCCTCAAAAGAAAATAATGTGTCAACCATCTCTTGACTTAGTCCTCTTCTAAAAAATGAGTACACACACTAAAGGAGAAAAAGGAGTAACTCAACAACTTCAAATGGATGCGTCTCAGAACAAAAGCTGTAATTACACCTGACTCTCTGAAATTTAAAACAGCATTAGAAGTTACTATGCAATTTTTACTCTGAAATACGGAATAATATGAAATAAACAGATGGACTTTTAAGCTTATATTGTCTACTAAAATTAAGCCCTGATGATGTGACTAATATAAAGAGCACCATTGTCAAAGATGTGGAGTTTGTTTATTAAGAGACTCACCTTAAAGAAAACCCAGGAGGACAGAAAGTCACTGTGAATCTGTCAGAATATTAAGGAAGATTTCATATGATATTGTCTCTCTTGTTCCATAAGACAGAATAATGACAGAATATGTTCAAATTCACTGCATGAAGCCAGTATTATGTTGATACAAAAACAAAGTTAAGATGCTACAAAAAAGAAAATTTTGGCTCTCTGGCCCTCCCTGTTCCAGAGACAGCCACATCTTCTTGTGCAGTGCCAGCCTCATTCCATAGACAAAATGGTGAAGGTCAGTGTGAATGGATTTGGCTGTGTTGGGTGCCTGGTTACTAGGGCTGCCTGCTATTCTGCACTTAGCAAAGTAGAGATTGTTGCCAATGACTCTTTCATTGACCTCAACTACATGGTCTACATTTTCCAGTATGACTCCACCCATGGCAAATAAAACAGCACAGTCAAGGCTGAGAATAGGAAGCTTGTCATCAATGGGAAGCCCATTACCATCTTCCAGGATCGAGAACCCACTAACATCAAATGGGGTGATGCTGTGGAGTCTACTGGAATCTTCACCACCATGGAGAAAGCTGGGGCCCACTTGAAGGGTGGGGCCAAAAGTCTCATAAACTCTACCCTTTCTGCCGATGTTCCCATGTTTGTGATGGGTGTGAGCCATGAGAAATACAACAACTCACTGAAGATTGTCACCAATGCACCCTGCACCACCAACTGCTTAGCTCCACTGGCCAAGGTCATCCATGACAACTTTGGAATTGTAGAAGGGCTCATGGCCATGGTCCATGCCATCACTGCCACTAAGAAGACTGTGGATGGCCTCTCTGGAAAGCTGTGACATGATGGCTGTGGGGCTGCCCAGAACATCATCCCTGCATCCACTGATACTGGGAAGGCTGTGGGCAAGGTCATCCCAGAGTTGAACAGGAAGCTCACTGGCATAGCTTTCCATATTCCTACCCCCAATGTATCCATTGTGGAGCTGACAAAAAAAAACAAACAAAAAAAATGAAAGAAAATTTCAGGACAAGTTTTGTGATAAATATACAGGCGAAAATTCATAATAAAAATCTTGAAAATCAAAGCCAAGGTAACATTAATGAGATTATTCATTAAGATCAAGTGACTTTCTTCATGGAAAGGAAAGATCAGTTCACCATACATATATCAAACAATATAATACACATGCTAATTACTTACAAATTCAAAGACCACATAATTATTTAAATATATGCTGAAATGACAACATAGCACATTTTAACATGCCTTCATGAGAAAAAGATCTAGAGTCTTTAGGAATAGATGTCATGATATCAACATACTAGAGGGTATATATAATAAATCCATTGATAAATTTATATGAAATGGAGACAAACAGAGAACTTCCTATAAAATTAGGAACAAGACAAGTATGTGCACCCTCTCCTCTTTTAATCTGTACAGTGCTACTAGTAATGGCTATAGCACTTTGACAAGTAAAAGGAACAAACATGAACTAGAATGAATGGGAAGAAGTCAAACTATCCCAATTTGAAGATAACCTGATGCTTTACTTAAAATAAGATATGAAAAATATAGAAAACTTTTGGATGTAATGAACGTACAAGTATTAGTGCACAAACAAATGTAATGTAAATGGCCAAGAAAACAAAGCCTCCTCATTGCAAGTTAGTATTCCCATAAAGGTGAACTCTAATCCTATATACATGCCTGACTTTCTAGAGAGAGAATGACAAAGAATAGTTATAACTTTGTCCAAACAATTCAAGAAGAATATGAATATACTCCAAGACAACAGTATTTTCATAATCAACAACAACAACTCAAAAGGAATTGAATCAAATGTGAAAGAAATTCATGTTTTAAATTGTTCCTATCTAAAACAACTACAGGGATAAAAAGGGAGAGGAGACTGAGGGAAAAGTAGTCCAGTTACTGGCCTAAATTTGCACCCATCCCAAAAGGAGGCTTCAAGGCCTGACACAATTACTGATGCTATGATGTACTTACAGACAGGAATCTAGCATGGCTGCCCTATAAGTGGTTTAACAAGCAGCTGACTGAGACAAAAGCAGGTACTTAAACCTAACCAATAGTTTAAAGTCAGGGACACCTGTGGTTCAATTAGGGAAAAGCTAGAAGAAGATGAGGAGGAGGGTATCTTCATAGGAAGACTGGAAGTCTCAACAAACCTGGAACCTCGAGATCTTTCAGACACTAAGTCACCAATCAGGCAGAATACACCAGCTGGTGTGAGGTCCATAACACATATACAGCAGAGGACTGCCTCATCTGACCTCAAGGAGAAGATGAACCTAAACATTGAGAGACTTGAGGTCCCAGGAAGTGGGAAGACCTGACAGGGTGTGGGGGCTTGTAGGGTAGTAGGGACATCACTTGGAGAAGGGGGTGGGAGAAATGGGATGAAGAACTGTTGGATTGTGGACCAGGAGGGAGAAAGCAACTGAAGTGTAAAAAAAAAGATTAAAGATAATAATAATGATAACTCTAATAAAGGAAAGCTACATGGAAGAATAACAAACTGAGATAATTCTAAAACAGAATATTAATAATTACAAAAGAAACCCTCAGTGGAAGGACAAAACAATATAATGTATTATGTCAAAATACTGAAGATCCAGGCTGAAATGTTTTGTAAAACTAAAAGTAATATATTAAAAGCCAATTAGAAAATTTGAAAATGTACATAAGTAAAATACCAGAATGTTTTGGAAGACCATAAAGAAAACTATCAAATTTTTGTATTGTAGGTATTTGATAAAGGTAAGAATATCACAACAAAGGCATAGAGACTATTCCCACAACAAACATAGAATAAAATTTCCTAAACCTACAGAAAGTGATGCCTATCTAGATAGCAGGGTACTACAAGTAGAACACCAAACTGGGACAGAACAGAACCTCCTCCTCATGATATACTATAACTAGAATATTTAAAAACACAAATTTCTTTTTAAAAAGTATTTTGGAAGGTAGGAGAGAGGGCCAGTCACTTATAAAGTCAGATTCATCTTAGTAATATTTGAGTATTTGACAAGTTAACACAGACTATTATATATAACAAAAACACATGTCAAAATTGGAGGAACATACAAACATTCCAAAATAAAATTGGTTAAAAAAATATGTTATCACTAACATAAAGAATAAAGAAATATTCAACCTTAAGAGAATAAACACATTCAATGTCACAGAGAATAAGTAATCAACCCTAGAATAGTTAAACCCAAGTTATAAGAAAATGCCACATATAAAAAAAATAACAGGAATTATTATACTCATTCTAATAACAATTCTTTGTATTAATGGTCTCAATTTCTCAATAAGAAACTCAGACAATGTCAGGAGCCATAATGGGACAAGCTAATAATTAGCAAGTGCTCTTCCTGAGATGACCTGCTTCAGATTATTATATAATCTGTGACAGGTTAACTCTTACATAGCAAGGCTATAAGGGAATTCATTTTAGGAAAGATTCCTGCTATTAATATGCTTTTCCTGTTACTATTAAACATATATAACGATCACTAAGTAATAGCACACCTCTTTGGAGCAGATCTCTGAAGATCCACAAAGATGTACTGTCTTGTAGTAATGCTATAGAGACAAAGAGATGACCTCTTAAGTCTTAATGAGGACCCTACAAGAATTTCTGAAATTGTATCAGTGATTATTAAGCTCTTTTATAGGGGTATTGCTATTGGGTCCTTTTCTGATAGTCAAAACTGCAACAAGAGAGAACTCTGCCAGTCTCTCAAGTGTCACCAGTTAATTGCTCTTAGAGAGTAACCAGATTTTCTCCTACTCAGAGCACACTACAAGAAGTTGTAAAACAATTAACCAAAGGTAATGTAAAGGGAACTAATATTTAGTATAGGAGCTAGGACAGAAAATAAAATATTGATCAGATTTATCTATACAAAACATCAGTAATAACTTAGTTATGGTTTTAAAACTTCAGTGAACCTGTAGAACTGAGACAGGTCATGGCTGTTTGGCCAGATAATTACTCCTAATGGACATGTGTTTGGGAAAATATTAAAAAAAAAAAAAAAAAAGAACCAGTGGTGGTGTGTGCCTTTAATCCCAGCACTTGAGAGTCAGAAGCAGGTGGATTTCTGAGTTTGAGGCCAGCCTGGTCTACAGAGTGAGTTCCAGGACAGCCAAGGGATATACAGAGAAACCCTGTCTCTAAAAACCAAACCAAACCAAACCAAACCAAACCAAAACAAAACAAA
>JADRCD010155434.1:9143-20748 GCA_019843815.1 Montemys delectorum | reverse complement strand
CTAAAAACCAAACCAAACCAAACCAAACCAAACCAAAACAAAACAAAACTGGTGCATTCTTGTGCTTGTGCCTCTGCCCTGGAAGGCAAAGGCCAACCTGTTTTTGTCCTTGTGGAGACTCTCTCACTCAGAGCTCCAAAATCTCTCCACTCAGCTCTCTAAATTCCCACTGGTGGGTCACTAACATGCCGGCCCCATGCTTCAAATCCTCATAGCCTTTGTGGTACACATCAGACGAATCTATGCTTTGCTTCCATACTTTTCTCTCTTGAACCCAGACAAACTGTCATGTGAAGGAAAACACAACACAAGCTTAATTCAGAAACAAGGATAACCCAATCGCTGAGTGTAACAACTCAAATTCTAATCTCATAAGCCTCATTGAATCTAAATCCTCTGGTGGCAAATCCTGACAGTTCCACCATTGAAACCATGAAACACTAGTAGCTACATTTTGTCTTCACTCTATTCCCTTCCAAGAGGACCCAAACTCTCTCCTGCTTCCTCTCTTCCTTCGTTCAACCCGTAAATTCTACCTACACACCCAGTAATTGTCTCCTGTTAATCCAGAGTGTCTCCTTTAAAGCTGTAGAGTCTAGGGTGGTTTTCATGAACAGAGGGGGACATTTTCATGTTTCCCTGCTATATTATAACCTCGGATTTGGGAGCCTTAGACTAAACAATATTGTCAATATCTACAACAAATAAGGACTAAGGTAGCATTTACAGCATCAAAGTATGACTAAGAATCCTAGGACACAGCTTGGTTGTAAAGAACTTTTTTTTTTCAAATGTAAAGTATTTTGGTCATTTCTAGTAAAGCAAAATGTCAGGAGAATGTTATATTTGACTAGCACTTGGGCTTTACCAAATCATGTCTCCAAAAATGAAAGAAAGTAGTAAGAAAAGAACCATTGTTTAGTATGAGTTTATAGTTAATAAGAAAATGTGATTTGCAGCCTTACTCTATTGTGATCTGTACATCTGAAACTTTTCTTTTATCTTCACAAAAATCATAAAATAAATTTATAGGAAATTATGAAAAGAAAAATCTCAAATATGATTATACTAGGGGTCATTTTTGTATGGTTCAGGAAATCATAAATTCATACATTAATTTGAAGTAACCAAGGAAGGTTGAACCCACAACTCAGAAGTACAATATACCGTGTATAAAGCTCAAAGTTAAGTCCTCAAAAAGAAAATAACTTCATCATATAAATTTAAATTTGAGTTTATTCATTGATCAATAATAAAACACAGTGAAGTTCTGTGTTTAACACGTGGCTCCTCTAATGAAGACCTTCTTTCCATTCCCATCGTGATGTCTTTGACAGTTCTCAGATTTTAAATAGTCTCCATGATCTTGTTTTTCTGAACTGCTAAGTAGACCCTCCTTTTACTTACCCAGTACATTTCTAAGTGCTCCAGATTCTTGTCTCTAAGAGATACTAGACTGCTTGGCTTTTCTAGCATCGTGCATCATCCTGCCTCTAATTGTGCTAGAAACTTCTCATTCCTTAAGATGATTTACCCCATGTTAACATCACACAGATCCTGTGCATATTAAATCTATAAGCCTTATTATAATTACATACCCAGGAGGGCTTGTTCAAAGACGACCAATCAGACATAGAAATACAAATGCAAGAATGTAAGGCAGAAGTCACACATGACTTGTTCTGGTCCTTGAACAATGTCTGTTCCTGTAATCAGTAGCCCTGGATACAAGTTCTTCAAAAGAAAATATGTCAACCCTCTTATGACTTACTGACTGCCCTCCTCAGAAATTAATACACATACACTAAAAGAGGAAAATATTTGAACAAAAAGAATAATTCAGCAACTTAAAATGGATGAGTCTCAGAACAAAGGGTGTTCTGAAATTTTAGAACATCATTAGAAGTTACTACAAAATTTCTACTATGAAATACAGAATAATCTGGAAAAAAACAGATGGACTTGTAAGCTTGTATTGTCTACTAAAATTAAGCCCTGATGACGCTACTAATGTAAACAGTACCACTGTCGCAGTGGTGGATTTTGTTTTTTTTTTTTTTTAAGATATTCACCTTAAAGAAAAGTCCAAATCCCAGAAAGTCACTGTTGAATCTGTCAGAATTTCAAAGATGATTTCCTAAGGTATCATCTTTCTTTTTCCATAAGATAGAAAGTGGCAGAATATGCACAAATTCATTCCATGAAGCAAGTGTTATCTTGATACCCAAACAAGATAAACATGCTGCAAAATAGAAGACTTTAGGACAAATTCTCTGATAAATAAATATACAGGCAGAAAAACTTAACAAAAGATATGTAAATCAAACACATTAATGAGATTATTCATTATTGTCAAGTGATTTTCTTCTTTGGAAGGCAAGATTAGCTCACAATATATATATAATCAATATAACACACAAAATAATTACATACAAATTCAGAAACCTTATAACTGATGCTTTAATTAAAATAAGTTATGGAATCTAATAGAAACCTCTTGGACCTAAAAAGTCCACAAGTACTGGTGCACAAACAAATATAACATAAATGGCCAAGACAAAAAGGTCTCCCCATTGCAAAGTTAGTATTCCCATAGAAATGATCCCTAATGCTATTTACATGCATGAATATTTACAGAAAGAGTTCCAAACAATTGTTTTAACTTTGTTCAAACAATTCAAAGATATTAATATATTCTGAGACAACAAGAATCTTATCAGCATCAACAACTCATAAGGAGTTGAATGAAATGTGAAAGAAATCTAAGGAATGAAAAGTTTAATATGAAAGATATGCTAAAGAGTAACAAGCTGAGGTAATTCTACAGAAGAATCTTAATAATTACAAACAAAATCCTCAGTAGAAGGACACAACAACAAAATGAATCATGTCAAAACACTGAGCATCGAGGCTGAAACATATAATGTAAAGTTATAGTGTCACATAATACTAGCCAATTAGAAAATTTACAAAAACTGCATATGAGAAAATGTTGGAATGTTTTGGAAGACTATAAAGAAACCTATCTAATGTATTTTTTAATGGAATTTGATAAATGGAAGAATATTACAGCAAGACATACAGACTATTCTCACTACAAACAGAAGAAAATTTTCAAAACCTAAAGAAAGTGATGCCTACCTAGATACAAGTGTGCTAGAGATAGAACACCAAATTGGAAAAGAAAAGAAGCTCCCTGTGACATATTGCAGATAGAATATTTAAAAACAGAAAAGTTTAAATTGGGATTTTCAATTGTACAGAAGAGGGAAAGTCACTAATACAGGCAGGTCCTTCACAGTAACACTTGAATATTTGACAAACTAACACAGACAATTATATATAATAAAATAACATGTCAAAATTCAAGGAAAAATACAAAATTTACACAATAAGAATGGTTCAAGATACATATTAACACTAACCCATCTCCAAAAAGAATAAAGAAATATTTAACCTGAAGTGAATAAACACACTCAATGTCACCCAGAATAAGTAACCAACTCTAGAAGAGTTAAGTCCAAGATCTAAGGATACACCACAAATAACAAAAGACAAATTATTATACTCTTTCTAATAACAAGACTTTGTATTAATGGTCTCAGTCTCTCAAAAAGGAATTCAGACAATATTGCATTTGGAAATGAGGTCATTCTTGCTGCTGCCTCAAAAACACACCTCATCATCACAGCATACTTTACTTTGGTTAAAGGTTGGGAAAACGTACTTCAAACAGGAAAAAAAATCATCATATCTATTTTAATGTGTAATATAATTGTCCTAATATAATTGATGTCAATTCAAAGCTAATTAGAAGGGAGAATATAATGTTTTTACACACATTAAAGGAAGAATCCAAAAGAGAACATTACACTTATCCATGCAATGAAAGGTACTCCAAGTTTTATTTAAAAGACAAACTGAAAGTTCAAAAGCAGAGATTAATGTCAATGATGTGACTGTGATTGAATGACATGTAACTTAGAGACTTCTACTGAATATCTCATCAAAACACTCGAGATTAGATTCTTGCTAGCAGCAAGTGAAATTTTCTTTAAAATTGCCTAATGTGCTGGCTAGTTTTAATTTCAACTTGAAAAAGGTAGAGTTTTCATTGTAGAGTAAAACTCAATGATAAAATACTCCAAACAAACTAGCTAATGGGCAATTTTATGAGACATTTTATTGATTAATGATTGAAGTTGGTATGCCCTTTATCATAAAGTTGTGCCACTCCTGGATTGCTTGTATGGGAAGTATAAAAAGCAGGCTGATTGTGTCATGAAACCAAGCCAGTAAACAAAATTCTTCCATCAACTCTGCATCAATTTCCACTTACAGGTTCCTACCTGGAATTACTTTGACCATGGTTTGTTTTTTTTTTTTTTTTTTTTTTTTTATCACAGTAGTTGCAATCTACTGAGTAAGACATCTGCATGTAAGGATATAGGCAAATCTCACTGTCTTTCTTATTGAAGTTCATTGTCAGCACTATACGGGAAGACCTGCTGTTCTAGGGCTGGGATTCTCTGCAACAACTGTTGTGTCATGACAAGGATGTTTTTCATGAGCACTGCAGACTTCTCTGTGTATCTTTTTCCCGTAAGCAAGCAAGCGGAAATATGAAAGAGAGTGATACCCAGGATAAGAGGTTTATTTCCCTTCACCAACAATAGTTTTATTTAAGAAATAAATAAATCATTTTAGCCATGATGTAGGAAAATTCCTACATATCTACTTAATACTAAAGACATAAATAGCTAGGAATCAAATTTAATATATAAAAGTAGCAAGGACAATTTTCAAAAATATGAAAATTGATTATTGCATAACCATTCCTTTGTGGCTAATCAAAAAATTAGTATTGTACTAAACTTATGTAGACATGTGTATCATGGGTCTATGTATAGTATCTATCAACTGGAATAAAGTACATGTACTTTGATTAATTAATCAATAGTAACAACATGGTACATATACAGAGTATAATTCTATATTCATCAGTTAAGAAAAAATAGTATAATAAAATTTGTAAGTAAATGAATGGTATTTGAAAATACTGAAATGAATTTGGTATATTCCATGTCTATATGTGATTCTAGTGCTAGAAAGACCCGAAAAGAATAGGCCGTATGCTATTTCTTATTTGTCAATTTCATCTCCAAAACTTTAGATTTCTGTATGTAACCTGTAGTAACCAAGAGAGGTAAGAGAGCAGAAAGGGACTGTGACATATTGTGCTTTCCAGAAGTTGAAGGTAAATTCTTATTGTTGAAGACATCATGTGCTGTGGTCAAAGACTTAGAGGAATCTGGTGGGAACAGACCTGGAAGTACTTTTATATGAAGACAGAATCTCCTAACACTAGAAAGTGCTGCAAAAATTAGTAGTGCAGAAAAAAGATGAATAGATCCATCAAGCCATGAAGTCTTTGAAGTACAAGAGCTGTTCTTGCAAGATGTTCTCAAAGTACAGTAGTGACACTTTGACCTTTGGAAGATCAGCTGTCTAACTGGACATAAGACCTCTTCAATAGAAGGAAACAATGCCTGTTACACTAAGACTAACCAGGTATCTGTGACTGGAGTGTTATAGAACTTACTATTATAATTATGTTAGACAAATACGATTACTTTTTCTATTTTTTATTGAAAGAGTTTTACTTTAAATATATTCTGATTATAGTCCCACAACCTCTTCCCTATTCTTCTCTATATAATCCCCAAACTATATCAATATCCCTTCTTGCTTTCTCTCAGTAAGAAACAAATAGACCTTTATAAATAATATAATAAATCAAGATACAATAAAAACTAACATACTCAGCAAGACAAAAGAAACAAAAAATAAGAGTCAAAGAAACAGCACAAGTACCACATATAGACACAGAAATATTCACATTTTCACACAAAGAAATGCCATTAAAAACAGAAAACTTGAAATAACCTTAGGTAAGCAAAATGCCTATAAGGAAAGAAAAATGTTATAAAAATATAAACAAAAAGATCTCCAAAAATGATACTTATTTTGTTTTGTGTTGTTTATCTCATATTGGGAATGGGTCTTCCCCTTAGAATGGTTTTTATAACCAGTGAGTGTCATTGGAAAAAATAATCAAACTTTCTTTTGTTTATCAATTAGAGATAACTTCTGGGTGACAGAAAGTGGCTTGAGTCCACTTCCACTCACAGCACTAGGATCATATCTCAGTTTGTGAATTTTGTTGCATTTTGTCTCTGAGTTCATATATGCCTTAGTCCTTACTTATTTAGAAGGGCTGTTTTCCTTGGTGTCATCCAGCCCTTGTGACTCCTTACATTATTTTTGCCTCAAATTCTGCAGGATTTTCTGAGCCAGGAGGGGAGGGAATTGATGAAGATATATTTAGGGATGAGTGTTCCAAAGTCAATTTCTGCATAGTTTCCAATTGAGACTTGTGTTCAGTTCTCATATGATGCAGGAGGGATAGTCTCTAGGTAAGAAATATATTAACATTAATATATGCATATAAGAAAATGTAACTAAGAATTATTTTATTGCTGTGTCCCATTAGCAGAGCAGTACTACAAGTGTTTTGCCTAGGTCACTGAGCTATCTAGAATTAGGTTCTTTGGTTCATGAGAATTTTGGAATACTTCAACAAAAGCTACTGGGTACACTACCAAAGCAAAAAAAGAAAAAGCAGCCTAGAAATAAAATACTGTGAACTACTATGGTGTCATGCCTACAAGACACAAATAATTTCTAACTGTATTCTACATCATCCTTGTAACCTTGGGTATCTTGGATAAAACCATGCATGCTCCCCTCAATGAAGATTTTGTTTCTCAATTGCAGACAAAGACCATCACATAGATTCACAGCACAGAAATATGCTGAGAACAAGTGACCTAGGGATAGCCAACTACAGTTTATACAGCTTCACTGCAAAGCTTAAATGTAAAGCTCACAGAAATTCTTGAAGAGAGGTCAAAAAAAATTGCAAGATATAGAGAAGCAGGACACCAATATGAGGTGGTATCTACAACTGAGGACAGGGATACTGAACCCATGAAACCTCATATTGCTGCCTTCATTAGATGTCCACATTGCAGGGAGAAACCTCAATGATCCCTATCACTAAGTGAAGAGATACAGAAATTAAAATTATTATCTGCTAAAAGTAGAAGATGAGCTTTTTCAATTTTAAGCTCACTGAGAAGCTAATCAATCACAAGTTTTACACACACACACACACACATACACACACATACATATATATATATATGTATGTATATATACATATATATGCTCTAAACACACACACATACATATACATATACACAAATACATACACATATATATGTAAATGGGCTCAATAAACCGTGATCTGGGAAAAATTATAGAATTACCAATTATTTACTGCATAGGATGCATAGTAAATGTTTACTTTATTGTGTTTTTGGCCAAAGAAAGCCTCTGCTCCTTCTGCCCACAGAAAACATTATAATGTAATGTTGATAATTATAAAAGGAATAACAAACTTTCAGAATGTTGACTGTAGATATTAAAGATATTAGTTTTAAGGATGTAGCTTAGTTCCAATTTATAAAAAGCAGTTGGTGTGTGATACCCAGTTTTGCAAAATTGGAAGATGTGTAAGCTTTAAATAATATATTTTTTGATATTTTCTTAAAAATTAAAATTTTGAGTTTAATATTTATTAAATTAACTTATTTTTTACACTCCATATTCTATTCCCCACCTCCCTCCCCAATCCAGCTTCTAACCGCTCCACATCCCACACTTACTCTCCACCTCCTGTCTCCATGTGGATGCACCTGACCTCTAAACTCCCTGGGGCCTCCAGTCTCTTGAGGGTTAGGTGCATCATCTCTGAATGAATACAGACCCAGAAGTCCTCTACTGTGTATGTGTTGGAGGCCTCATATCAGCTGGTGTATGCTGTCTGTTTGGTGGTCCAGTGTTTGAGAGATCTCAGGAGTCCAGATTAACTGAGACTGCTGGTCCTCCTACAGTAACACCCCTCTCCTCAGCTTCTTTCTGTCTTCTCTAATTAAACAACAGAGATAAGCTGCTTCTGTATATTGGTTGGGTGCAAATATCTGCATCTGACTCAGTTGCTTGTTGGATCTTTCAGAGGGCAGACATGCTAGATTCCCTTTTGTAAGTACTCCATAGCCTCAGTAATAGTGTGAGGCCTTGGGACCTCCCCTTGAGCTGGATCCCACTTTGAACCTGTCATTGGATCTTCTTTTCCTCAGGCTCCTCTCCATTTCCATACCTGTAATTCTTTCAGGCAGAAACAATTATGGGTCAGAGATGTGATGGCAGGATGGCGACCCCATCCCTCACTTGATGCCCTATCTTCTTGCTGGAGGTGGGCTCTATAAGTTCCCTCTCCCTACTGTCCAGTATTTCATCTAAGGTCCCTCTCTTTGATTCCTGAGAGTCTCTTTCCCTCTATGTCTCTGGTGCATTCTGGAGGATACTCCCAACCTCCCATTTTCTGACGTTGCCTGTTTCCATTCTTTCTGCTGGCCCTCAGGGCTTCAGTCATTTTTCCCCCACCCCTCTCTCCCACTCATGTCCACTTTCCATCCCAGGTGCACCCCACTTGTTATTGCTTTCTCTTCTCTCTCTCACTTGGGCACTACAGCTTGTTGACCTTTTTGAGTTCTGTGGAATGTATCTTGGGTATTCTGTACTTTTTTTTCTAACTTTCACTTCTTAGTGAGGACACAACATTCATATTGTTTTGAGTCTGAGTTACCTCACTCAGGATGATATTTTCTAGTTCCATCCATTTTCCTGTCAAACTCAGGATGTCCTAGTACTTAACAGCTAAGTAGTATTCCATTCTTTAAATGATCCACATGTTCTGTATCCATTCTTCTGTCATGGGACATCTAGGTGGTTTCCAGATTCTGGCTATCACAAGTAAGGCGCTTATGAACATAGCAGAACATGTGCCCTTGTAGCATGGTGGGGCATCCTTTGGGTATATTCCCAAGAGTGGTATACCAGGGTCTTCGTGTAGATCTATTTCCAAATTCTGAGGAACCTCCAAATTGATTTCCAGAGTGGTGGTACCAGTTTGCAATGCTACCAGCAATGGAGGAGTGTTCCTCTTTCTCCATATCCTCTCCAAAAGGTGTTGTTATCTGAGGTTTTGATCTTAGCCATTCTGACTGGTTTAAGGAGGAATCTCAAGGTTGTTTTGATTTACATTTCTCTGATCACTAAGGACTTTGAACATCTCTTTAAGTGCTTCTCAGCCATCCAAGATTCCTCAATTGTGAATTCTCGGTTTAGTTCTAATCCCCATTTTGATTGGGTTGTTTGTTTTTTGGTCATTAAGTTCTTGACTTCCTCAAATATTTTGGATATTAGCCCTCTATTAGATGTGGGATTAGTGAAGATTTTTTTCCCAATCTGTAGTTTGGCGATTTGTTTTATTCACTATGTTCTTTTCCTTACAGAAGCTTTCCAGTTTCATGAGATCCCATTTATCAATTCTTGATCTTAGAGAATGAGCCATTAGAGTTCTGTTTAGGAAATTCCCCCTGGTGCCAATGAGTTTAAGGTTCTTTCCCACTTTCTGTTTTATTAAATTCAGTGTATCTGGTTTTATCTTCAGGTTCTTGAGCCACATGGACTTGAGCTTTGTACAAGGTGACAAGTATGGGTCTATTTTTATTCTTCTACATACAGACAGCCAGTTAAACCAGCACTATTTATTGAAGATGTTTTCTTTTTTCCATTGTATAGTTTGGGGGTCTTTGTTAAAGATCAAGTGTGCATAAGTGTGTGGTTTTATTTCTGGGTCTTCAATTCTATTCCATTGATCAACGTGTCTGTCTCTGTACCAATACCATGCAGTTTTTATCACTATTGTTCTATAGTATAGCTTGAAGTCAGGGATGGTGATTCCCCAGCAGTTCTTTTCTTGTTAAGAATTGTTTATTTTCACTTAGTTTTTTGTGGGCCATATTTTTTGTACCACTCCAAATATAGAAGTTTAAGCCTTATAGCAGTTTCAAAGAAATAAAAGAACATGTCTGTGACAATGTGGGCAAACAGAGCCTCCATTCTAAGTTTCTACTTTAATTTCTCCAGTCTTTCTAATCCTGCTTCTTCTCAATAATGATACACTATACCAATTGTGAGTCTCAGCAGGAAGAGCCTTTAAATGGCCTTTCCATAAGAAAATATTGCCAGGTCCTTGCTTTCCAATCGAGGAATGCATTTCACTCTGAGAAAAAACTGTCTTGGTAAGGATTTAAAAGGGCATTCAAATTGTGACATTTCTGCTTCTGAAGCTTCTCAGAAAGGTGACATGGATTTCAGGACCTAACTGCAGTCATTTCTGTTAAATCATGTGTCCATACAGACACATGGGACAGGGTCTCTGGAGCTTGTATGTGGTTTACTGAGAGGAAAACCTCTGCAGACTCAGGAAACACCCTTACTCTCACCTCTCTGCACCTGCACTTCAGCCTCTGCACAATTAATTTATTTTGTCTTTTTTATTTTTCCTGTTTCATCACAATACTACTGATTATATCAACTTGGTGTTCTTTGCAAAATACTAAATGAAACATTGATAGCACCTAATCCAAGATTAGAGATCATCATGGGAGATGAAGTAGAAAGATTGCAAAAGTCAGAATGTGTAGGCAAGTTCTATGAAATGCCACCTTAATCACTCAATGACTCTGACAACCTGCACAAAGGAAAGACATGAGAATAGGAAAGTCAAAGGTTAAACATGAGTAAGGAAGGGATCAGCAGGAATGGTAGATGGAGAAAGGATGCAATGGAGATTCTTATGCTCATAATTCTTTCTATTCCCACCCAGATGGTTACAAATAAATTATAAGATGTCTTCCACCATGATCTGTTTCTTTATTCTGCCAAACATTTTCATGTGTTCCTTGGCATGCTATCTGCATTGATAATGATGATACAGAATTGTACCTGTAATTGCCACAGAAATTAAATGTAATTGTATAGCTGTGTTTTGTTTTCATGGCAGGTTTTTCAACTTACAGCTATTTTTAATATAAATATCTTTAATTAATAAAAATTTCAGAAGCATCTAGATGTAAGGGCCCTGCTGCTGTTCTCAGATCCTTAATGATCTTAGAAACCATGAAATGTGACATAGCTTTCCCAACTGTGTGACTGAAGCCAAACTGTGTGCAGGGTCTCTAAGTAATCAGAGACTCAATTCAATCATATCCAGTCTTATCCTACTTTAAATTGAGACACTGCTGTTTTTTTACGCTGAGCCAGATGTTACTTATTAATCAATGTATAATTAATTAATGGTTTTCCAAATCATGTACAAGAATCATGCATAAAATAATACACAAATTAAGCAAACATTTTGTGAGATAAATTTGTTCTTACACAAATCATTGTTCTATGAACATGCCTGTATCTACCAATAATGACACAATGAAGGTAAAAACAAGAAATTATTTTATCCTTTATTGTGTGGATAGGATTAGTGTCAGAGGAGACTTTTAGATAGAGGGCCACCTAAGGAGTGGCTTTCTTTCTTTCTTTCTTTCTTTCTTTCTTTCTTTCTTTCTTTCTT
>JADRCD010155433.1:0-20687 GCA_019843815.1 Montemys delectorum | reverse complement strand
ACTCACATGGTGCAATATGTTTTTATAAGGAAATAATCATACACATAAAACAAAAATTCTGAAACAATTTAAGGGCCAAATAAGTATTTAAACTTATATGAAATTATGTCTAATCATATAAAACCATAAATATAGTTTGATACACAAAAGTATTTATATTTTCCTATCTATAAACCTGAATATAAAATGTTAGTTTAGTACACATTAGTTGGTAGAAAACAATATAAAAATGATTTACATTTCTCCTGTTCTGATTCATAAAAAAGCAAATATAAAATAGAGGTTAGAATCCACTATACATGATTTTTATGAGTTTTGACACATACTTATAGTCACAAAAATACAAATGTAAATGCATGCACAGGACTTACACACAGACTTTAATATTGCTTTCTCAGTAAATTCTTTTACTTTACTTCTCCTGAATTCACAGAGTGCTCCTTTCTGATTTCTGGCTCCATTTTTTTCGTCCTCATATACCATACAGACCATTAGTCTACATACTTTCCTTCTTATAATGCATTGTTTTAGAAGTATTTCCTTTGTGTATTTACTTGTATATGTGTGTATGCACAGAGCCCAGCCACAATGGAACTGTCTTGAACAAAGAAAAACTTGAAAGTGTAAGTTCTCTCCTTCCTCTGTCTGGATCCAGGTATTCAATCTATTCTAGCAGGCTTGGCACCTAGTGCTTTAACCCCTAAGACATCTAAAAGGGCCCTTTGTGAATTTTCTAACAGGGAAAAGAGAACTCAGTAAAAAATAGAGGTTTTGGGTTTTTTGGGTTTTTTTTTTCGGTTTTGGGTTTTTGGGGGATATTTTCTTTATTTACATTTCAAATGTTATCCCTTTTCTAGTCCCCACCCACAGAAAACCCCTCTCTCCTCCCCCTTCCCCCTGCTCCTATGAGGATGTTCTCCCACCCCACCCACCCAGCCACTCACTCCAGACTCCCCACCCTTGCATTGCCCTACACTAGGACATCCAGCCTAGTAGGATCAAGGGCCTCTCCTCCTGTTGATGCTAGATAAGTCCATCCTTTACTACATCTGCGGCTGGAGCTTGGGTCCCACCACATGTACTCCGTGGTTGGTGGTTTAGTCCCTGGGAGCTCTGGAGGGTACGGATGGTTGATATTGTTGTTCTTCTTATGTGGTTGCAAACCCCTTCGGCCTTTTCAGGCATTTATCTAACTCCTCCATTGGGGAACCCCCATGCTCAGTCTGACGATTGGCTGTGAGCATCTCTCTCTATTTGTCAGGATCTGGCAGAGACTCTCAGGAGACAGCTAAATCAGGCTCCTGTCAGCATGTACTTCTTGGCATCCACAATAGTGTCTGGGTTTGGTGACTATATATGGGATGGATCGCCAGGTGTGACAGTCTTTGCATGGCCTTTCCTTCAGTCTCTGCAACACACTTTCTCTCTATATTTGCTCCTGTGAGTATTTTCTTCTCCTAAGAAGGACCGAAGCACCCACACTTTGATCTTTCTTCTTAATGAGCTTCACGTGGTTTGTAAATTTTATCCTGGTTATTTGGAGTTTTGGGGCAACATCCACTTATCAGTGAGTGCATACCATGTGTGTTCTTTTGTGATTGGATCATCTTGTTCAGAATAATATTTTCTAGTTCCATCCGTTTGCCTAAGAATTTCACGAAATTTTTCTTTTTACTAGCTGCGTAGTACTCCATTGTATAAATGTACCACGTTTTCTGTATCCATTCCTCTGTTGAGGGACACCTGGGTTCTTTCCATTTTCTGGCTATTGTAAATAAGGCTGCTATGAACATAGTAGAGCAGGTGTCCTTGTTATATGTTGGAGCATCTTTTGGGTATATCCCAGGAATGGCATAGCTAGGTCCTCAGTTAATACTATGCTCAATTTTCTGAGGAACTACCAAATTGATTTCCAGCGTGGTTGTACCAGCTTGCAGTCCCACCCAAAATGGAGAAGTCAGTGTTCTTCTTTCTACACATCCTTCCCAGCATCTGCTGTCACTTGCGATTTTTATCTTAACCATTCTGACTGGTGTAAGGTGAAAATTTATAGCACAAGCCATTGGTGTTCTGTTCAGGAAATATCCACACACACCCCGCCCATGTGTTCGAGGCTCTTTCCTATTTTATCTTCGATTAGGTTGAGTGTATCTGGTTTTATGTGGAGGTCCTTGATCCATTTGGATTTGATCTTTGTACAAGGAGATAGGAATGGATCGATGTACATTGTTCTACATTCTGACTGCCAGTTGAACTAGCACCAATTGTTGAAAGTGTTGTCCTGTTTCACTGGATGGTTTTAGATCCTTTGTCAAAGATCAAGTGACCATAGGTGTATGGATTAATTCTTTTGGGTCTTCAATTCTATTCCATTGATCTCCCTGCCTGGCTCTGTACCAACATCATATAGTTATTATTACTATTGCTCTGTAATTCAGATTGAGGTCAGGGATTGTGATTCCTCCATAAGTTCTTTTATTGTTGAGAATAGTTTTTTGTTATTGCAAATTGCTCTTTCTAACTCTAATTTTGATAGGGGTTGTATTGAATCTGTAGATTGCTTTTGGCAAGATGGCCATTTTTACTATATTAATCCTGCCAGTCCATGAGCATGGGTGGTCTTTCTATCTTCTGAGATCTTTGATTACCTTTTTTACAGACTTGAAATTCTTGTCATAGAGATCTTTCACTTGTTTGGTTAGAGTCACATCAAGATATTTTATATTTTTTGTGACTATTGTGAAGGGTGTCGTTTCCCTAATTTCTTTCTCAGCCTTCTCATTCTTTGTGTAGAGGAAGGCTACTGATTTGTTGAAGTTACTTTTATATCCAGCCACTTTGCTGAAGTTGTTTTTCTGCTGTAGTTCTCTGGTGGAATTTTTGGGGTCACTTAAGTATACTATCATATCATCTGCAAATAGTAATATTTTGACCTCTTCATTTCCAATTCGTACCCCTTTGACCTGTTTTTGTTGTGTAATTGCTCTGGCTAGGACCTAGAGTACTATATTTAATAGGTAGGGAGAGAGTAGTCAGCCTTGCCTAGTCCCTGATTTTAGTGGGGTTTATTTCAAGCTTCTCTACATTTAGTTTGATGTTGGTGAACCTTGTTCTCAATTATTTCTATGTTATTGAGAAAAATGTATGAAAATATATTAACAACATGAGGTGGACCCATTTTTAACTTGGTGATGAGAGCTGAAGTATGTTATGAAGATGTTAGCTTGTACTGGAAATGAATAACTAGCTTGTATTTTTTTTTTTAAATTTTCAATTTATGTTTTAATGAGAAATTCTCACACATTAGCAGAAAATAAGAAGTTAAAATATATCTAATAAAACATTCATTATTTAGTATTTTCAAATTTCTACCTATAAACAGTTGGAAATCATGAAACTTAAGACATGATGTAAATTATTACTAGGAAGAAAATAGAAAAAATGAGATCAATAGGATAGAAAACCTACATACTAGATCACCACAGAATATCAAATGAACTTAAAAGCCTGAAAAGGAGAAGTGCACAGAGTCTCGTGGATAACCGTGTGACACATGCACTCAGTCTGATTTGTCGTCCTGTCTTTGATGCAGTTTTTGTTCTTCCTGGTTCCCTCATCCGTGCTCACTTCTGCTTAGCCTGACCATGCTGTGGTGACAAAACCTTGTAAACCAGGTGAACTGGGAGAAAAAACTGATTTTCCAGGCTCTGGAGATTTTGAAGTTTAAGATGAAAGTACATGTAGATATAGTGTCTGGTGAAGTCTACTACCTGCTATGCAGGCTCCCTGTTCTCTCACTTGGCTAAAAGCTGAGGGAGAAGGGGATTATGCTGTATTATATTATTATGCTTTAGCCTTATGACTTATTAACCCCACAAATGCCCTTCTTCCTAGTGTTAACACACTGTAAAATAGAATTTTAGGTGCTTCCTTTGGGGTTTTTGAGTAAATGGTTTTCTTCCAAACAAGTCACCAAAGAAACAATTATTTCCTTGTTCAGGAAACAGTTCTGGGCAAATCTTACTCAGTAAACCAGTGGGCCTACAGGGGATCTTACCATGAGCATGTGTGAAATGATATTTACAGAGAACAGATGGATTTACTTATAGGTTCATCTTCTATTGTGGCTAGACAAGGCTGGCCAATTAGGGGAAAGTGATCCAAAGGCAAGTAACAAAGGCAGAGACAGCCCTCCTGTTCTTAATGATTCCACATGAAAACCATACTGTACATTTGTTGCATATATTTAGGGGCCTAGGTTTGTCCCATGCCGGCACTGGTTGATAGTTCAGTCTCAATGAGCCTCTGTAGGTCCAGATTGGTTTTCTTGTGGTGTTCTTGGTCTGTCTGGCTCCTCCAATCTTTTCTCTCCCTCTTCTACAAGATCTCTCAAGTTCTGCCTAATGTTTGCTTGTAGGTCTCTGCATCAGTTTCCATCAGCTGCTGAGTGAAGCCTCTCAGAGCACAGTAAAGCTAGGCTATTGTATATATGTATTGCAGAATAGCATCAATAGTGTCAGGGGTTGATTCTTTCTCCTTGGATGGGTCTCAAGTAGGGCCAGTCATTGATTGCCCATGCTCTCAAATTCTACTCCATCTTTATCCCTGCATATCTTGTAGACAGAAACAATTTCAGGTCAAAGAGTTTATGTGTGGTTTGGTGTCCTCTTCTCTCCATTGGAAGTCTTGCCAGGTCTCAGTCAATAATCTTACTAGGACTTATTAGACAACCCTAGTAGCCATAGCTAGGGTCACCTTTGTAGATTCCTGGGATTTTCTTTTGTGCTAGGTTTCTAAATTGTCGCAGAGATGTCCACTGCCAAAGCAATTTCATTTCTCTCTCTCACTGCTCACTTCATCTCTCCTTCTGCAACCTCATTCTTCTTCCCATCTCTAATCCTCTCTGACACAATCACCTCCCTCTATCCACCTTCAATATCTAATCTATGTTAACTTTTCAGTGAGATTCGAGTATGCTGTATTGGGCCCTCTTTGTTACTTAACTTCTTTGGGTCTATGGTTTGTAGCATTTTTATCCTGTAGTTTACAGCTAATATCTACTTATAAGTGACTACATACCCTGTGTGTCTTTCTGAGTCTGGTTTACCTCTTTCAGGATGATATTTACCAGTTATATCCATTTGTCTCAATTTTCATGCTGCCATTGATTTTAATAATTGAGTATTATTCCATTGTATAGATGTACCTCATTTTCTTTATTTATTCTTCATTTGAGGGACATCTTGGTTGTTTTCAATTTCTGGCTATTAGAAATAAAGTTGCTATGAACTTATTTGAACAAGAATCTTTGTGGTGTGGTGGAACGTTTTTTGGGTATTTTCCCAGGAGGGCTATAGCTGGGTCTTGAGGTAGAACTATTCCTAATTAAAATGAGATAGCAGCCAGGGAATGGCTAATGGCCATCTTCATCCCTAATATTAAACAGAACTGCTCTCAGAAAACAAATTAAGGCAAATTTGGTAATATATCCAAATTTGGGCTTGGACATGATGTCAGACCATCATTGCCTTTTATATCATGTGTAATATCTATCACATAATCATGCTATAAAGCTGTTTTCAGATGTGTGGCTTTTACAGAACCTTTACCACATTTCCTATAACCAAAGACAAAGCAGGAGAGAACTATGGAGTATGTCAACATAACCCTCTGTAGATGAGGCATTATGAATATCTAGTTCACTTACATTTCAACTATATCTGAGTTAGGTTCAGCTGTTATCTTGACATAGCTCAGAGTCATCTGTGAGAAGAATTTTTTTGTCTGTTTGTTTTAATTATTTTATTTATTTACATTCCAAATGTTGCCTTTGCTTTTGGTTCTTCCTTCCAGAGTTCCTCACCAGATCAATTCTCCCTTTTGCCTCTAAAAGGATACACTCCTACCAACTCCCATCTCACCACAACTCACACCACAGGCAACCTTCCTTTCATGGGGCATCAATTCTCTACAGGATTAAGTGTATCCTGTCATACTGAAGCCAGACAATGCAGTCAGTCCTGTACTACATATGCACCTGGGGCCACAGACCAGATGATGTTGGTTGCTGACTTAATCTCTGAGAGCTCCCAGGGGTCCTAGGGGTCTGAGTTGACACTGTTGGTCTTCCTAAGGGGTTGACATCCCCTTCAGGTCCGTAAATCCTTCCCCCACCTCTTCTATAGGGATCCTGACCTCAGTCTAATGGTTGGCCTTTCTTCTTGTTAAACTTCTAATAGTCTGCATGTTTGTATCATAGATACATTTTGGCTAATATCCACTTATCAGTGAGTACATACCATGCATATCCTTTTGGATATGGGTTACCTTACTCAGCATGATAGTTTCTAGTTCCATTCATTTGCCTTAAATTCATAGTGTCATAATTTTAAATATCTGAATTATATTTTACTATGTAAATGTACCACATTTTCTGTATCCATTCTTCAGTTGAGGGACATCTGGGGTGATTCCAGGTTCTGGCTATTATGAATAAGACTATTATGCACATAGCAGAGCATGTGTACTTATGGTATGGTGGGGCATCTTTTGGGTATATGTCTATGAGTGGTATACCTAGGACTTTAGGTAGAAATATTTTCACTTTAGTGAGGAAACTCTAGATTGATTTCCAGAGTGGTTGTACCAGTTTGCAATCCCATCAACAATGAAGGAGTGTTCCTCTTTCTCCACATCCTCTTCAATATGTGCTGTCACTTGAGCTTTTTTTAAATTAGATGTTTTCTTTATTTACAATATCTCCTTTCCCAGGTTACCATCAAAAAAATAAAGAAAAATAAAAAATAAATAAAATAAAATAAAAAAAAAACCAAAAACTAAAACAGTCCCCTGTTCCTTCCCCTTGGTCACAACACCACATCCTCCTGCTTACTGGCCCTGGCATTCCCCTATACTGAGGCATAGAACCTTCTCAGAGCCAAGGGCCTCTCCTCCCATTGATGACCAACTTGGCCATCCTCTGTTATACATATGCTGCTAGAGCCATTAGTCCAATCATGTGTACTCTTTGGTTGGTGGTTTAGTCCCTGGAAGCTCTGAGGGTACTAGTTAGTTCATATTGTTGTTCGTCATAAGGGGGGTGCAAATTCTTCAGCACCTTGGGTCCTTTCTCTGGTTCCTTCATTGGGGACCCTGTACTCACTACAATGGATGGCTGCGACCCTCTACTTCTTTATTAGTCGGGTACTGTGAGAGCCTCTCAGGAGACAGCTATATCAGGCTTCGGTCATCCAGCACTTGCTGGCATCCACAATAGTGTCTAGATTTGATGATTGAATATGGGAAGGATTCCCAGGTGGAGCAGTCTCTGAATTGTCCTTCTTTCAGTCTCTGCTCCATATTTAGTCTCTACAATTCCTTCCATGGGTATTTTGTTCCTCCTTTTAAGAAGGAACAAAGTATCCACACTTTTGTCTTCCTTCTTCTTGAGTTTTTTGTAGTTTGTGGTTTGTACTTTGTGTGTTGTGATCTTCTGGGCTAATATCCACTTATCAGAGAATGCATTCCATATGTGTTCTTTTGTGATTGGGTTACCTCACTCAAGATGATATTCTCCAGATACATCCATTTCCCCAAGGATATCATAAATTCATCATTTTTAATAGCTGAGTAGTACTCCATTGTGTAGATGTACCACAATTTCAGTATCCATTCCTCTGTTGAGGGACATCTGGGTTGTTTCTAGTTTCTGGCTATTATAAATAAGGTTGTTATGAACATAGTGGAGCATGTGTCCTTATTACATGTTGGAGTATCTTCTGAGTATATGCCCAGGAGTGGTATAGCTGGGTACTCTGGTAGTACTATGTCCAATTTCTGGAGGAACCACAAAACTGATTTGCAAGTGGATCAAGGACATAAAACCAGATACACTCAAACTAATAGAAAAGAAAATGGTGAAAAATCTCAAGCACATAGGCACAGGGGGAAATTTCCTGAACAGAACACCAATAGCTTATGCTCTAAGATCAAGAATCGAAAAATGGGACCTCATAAAATTGCAAAGTTTCTGTAAGGCAAAAGACACTGTCAATAGGACAAAATGGCAACCATCAAATTGGGAAAAGATCTTTACCAATCTTATATGTGATAGAGGGCTAATATCCAATATGTATAAAGAACTCAAGAAGTCAGACTCCAGAGAAACAAATAACCCTATTAAAAAATGGGGTACAGATCTAAATGAAGAATTCCCAACTGACGAATACTGAATGGCTGAGAAACACCTAAAGAAATGTTCAACATCCTTAGTCATCAGGGAAATGCAAATCAAAACAACCCTGAGATTCCACTTCACACCAGTCAGAATGGCTAGGATAAAAAACTGAGGTGACAGAAGATGCTGGTCAGGTTGTGGAGAAAGAGAAACACTCCTTCATTGCTGGTGGGACTGCAAGCTGGCCACTTGAGTTTTTGATCTTAGCCATTTTAATTGGTGTGAGGTAGAATCTCAGTGTCATCTTGATTTGCATTACCCTGATGAGTAAGGATGTTGAACATTTCTTTAAATGTTTCTCAGCCATTCAAACTTTCTCTATTCACAATTCTTTGTTTAGCTCTGTACCCCATTTTTGATTGGGTTATTAACAATTTTTGGTGTCTATCTTCTTGTGTTCTTTATATATTTTAGATATTAACCCTCTATCTGATGTAGGGTTAGAGAAGATTTTTTTCCAATCTGTATATTGTGCTCCTGGGATGCATATTAAAGCTCAAAAAATATAAGGTAATGAGATAGAAAGCAGTGTTCTGTGTAATTAATACTTCAAGTGCCTTCCCTGACATCACAAAATCATGGGCTGTGAGATGAACTATAAACTGAATAAACACTTTCCAATCAAATATCACAGTGATTTATCACTAACATAAAACAAACTAGAATGCCTTGTAACCAAAATGGTGCAGCTTAAATAGAACACAAAAAATATCATGTTTTTTATTATTATAGTAGAAACAGTATGTAGTACAGAATTACCAGCAGTCTTGGGTGGGTGGAGAACTTCCCCAGCACAGAGTAGAGTTAGAGTATCTTTGCTGACAAGGCAGTCCACAGAGGAGGTGAAAAACTGGTAAAGGGAGGAATGAGCCAGCTGAAATGGTCATGGGAATCTCACAGCTGATTTGCTAGCAATCAAGCCACTTCTGTGGCTTTGACTTGTTACAAATTAGGTCATTTATGCTG
Organism: Montemys delectorum; assembly: GCA_019843815.1. Classification (NCBI taxonomy): domain Eukaryota; kingdom Metazoa; phylum Chordata; class Mammalia; order Rodentia; family Muridae; genus Montemys; species Montemys delectorum. The sequence continues at coordinate 11,485 of JADRCD010155433.1, read as the reverse complement.
CTCTGACTTACTAACAACCAGGTGCATCTCTATTTATGCAAATTTCATAGTCCAAAGACAGACTAATGATTATCCAAGTGGTACAGAATATATGTTTGAGAGTTTATTACATGTCCAGGGTTACAAGTTCAGTCCCAGTTAGAAAATACAATTGTAATAAGTCATTCTTATTATTACCAATCCTGTAAGAACAATTTAAAGAATCTAAATAATGTCACCACTAAAACAATCATAATAATATATGACAGTGTGCTTTAAGGTGGGTCTTGTTTGCTGTTTTAAAGCACGTCACACAAACAGTAAAATCTGAGCCAGTCTTTTTATGAATAGCAAATTCTAATGCCTAACCTCTAGTATGTCTCATCATCTATGCTATAGAGTAAGGAAAGTTTAGTTTTATTCCTTGAGGAGTGTACATTTTATGACCTTTTATCTTTAAACTACAGTTTTAGAGTCATCTAAGCCTATAATAAAAAGAGACCTGGTATCTGCAACCTAGTCTCCTGACTCAGAGTTTGTAAATTGTCTTTGTTTCCCCTGCATCAATTATACTTTTTGTGCCAGCTCAGATGCAGATACCCCAAAAAGGCTTTTAGAATAATGGCCTTATTTAGCTATGTGATTGTCTGTTTTTAGTAATCTCCAGAGCATAAGGAAGACTTCCAAATAGAGGCCAGATAAAGTGAATTATAGGATTCCCCTAAAATAACTCAGATGTACATTTATTAGGAAAAGACATAAAATGAATTATAATGGAGAAAGTCCCTAATAATACAACACGCAGTGACCAAAACCCAAAAGTTAGAGATAGAAACACGCAATCGCTGCAATCCACTGAGCTTTGCCACAACTGAAGCTGCTGTGCTGGCTTCGTGGCTCTTACCATTTCTAGTGGCTATCACTGTGTTACATAATGACTTTTCTCCATTTTGTGATTTCTCAGGCTCACAATGAACATTGGATATTGTCTTGGCTGGGGCAAATACCTTAAAGCACATGTTCACAGGCATTCATGGAATAACACTCAATTATGATCAAATGTGAAAAGAGGCAATGAAGCAACTCTACCTTTCATGTACTTGTCCCCAAAAGAAGAGATCACACAGCTAAAGCTGTCTCAAGAGTAGCGTAAGGATGATCAAGGAATCAATGCAAATAAAAGCTCAAAGTTTGAATCTGTAAGGTTGTGATTCTCTGCCTCAATAGCAACACATTGTTGGTATGTTATGTATAAGTAGGGCATAAATATACCAGGACATTGGGCCCACAATATTTTTATAGTCCCTGGGAGAGTGGCAGTGATGGATGAATGGTGCCTTGATTAATCACTTGCTAATAAGACAGTCACTGAAAAGAAGTTAGTAAAACATGAACTATAAGTATTGGAGAAATAGTGACTCCATGAATTCATCATGTACTCATTACTGACTAATCACTTCCATAAGAGTCTCTTCTGTACTCTGCCTCTAAAGTGTGTGAGCAAAGTCTGGTCTAAGTTTTATTTCTCAATGCTGTAGAATTAAATCTTAATAATTTCATCTACAGTATATTTTCTTTAATAATAGTAATGATATTTATGCTGGGTTTTTATATCTTATAAGTGAAACTATTTTCTTGTACTTGACTTCTTGCTTTGATGGCCAAATGATAGCATTTTTATTTTGTACCTTTTATTATTTCCCTGAAATTGTGTAATTACCTTGTTTTCTTAAGAACTCTCTTACAGATAAAAAATTAGTTTTCTCTAAGCATCTCTCACTGAGGAAACAGAACAAAAGGTAGGCTCCTTGCTAAGCAGTAGGTGGCCAAGACAAAATACACTCATTGGCAACTTTGATATTTCATTGTCTCATAACGGTGTGTAGGATCTTTTATTTCCCTTAACCTTGCAGGTCCTTTGCATATATTATGGCTTTATATTCAATGTTTTTATGAAATTCCTGTGTGTGTGAAAGTGTATGTCTGTACTTCTATGTGTTTATGATTTTTCTTTGGCTTTTGTTTTCTTCTATTGGTTTGTTTTATCTTATTACTATTTATTTGTTCTTGTTACATCTTATTAATTATATTATTATTTCTTTGTGGCCATTTTGTTTTCTAAAGATGAGTAGAATGATACTGATTCATGTGGAAAGAAAAGAGAACTGAGAAGAGTTGGGGGAGACAAAACAGTAATCAGAATGTATTTTATTTAAAAATCTATTTTCAATTAAAGAAACAAGAACATGTGTAGGTAGCAGGCTCTATTTATTTCTTTTGCTCTTAAGTAAAACTACAGAAACACAGTTGTTTTTATTTCCTCAGGTGAAGGGTAAAGATGAGAGCTATACACAATCTGTATGAATACACTGTTGACACTGAGCCCAGAGTGTTTCTTTCTCTGTTCTATCTATTTCTAGGCCTAGGCCCAGAAGCTTCTAGCCTCTGTACAATTTTAACTTCTTCTACACAGAATCTTGAATTCCTCAACTTACTGCCTTCATCTGCTAACTTAGGACTAGAATATTTCAGTCTCTGAGACTTACTGTTGAATAAATTCACTCTTTCTTAACTCATTCTTTCTGAACTCTCATAGTTTAATTTGACTCCAACTGAGTTGTTCTGGCCTAAACTGATCTCCAAGCTAACTGATTCAAAGGAGCTTTTCTCAGCTTCTCACTGAATTGCTCTGCTTGCCCTCATAATAATTTTGGCATTATTTTCTAGTTATTTTCCGGGTCTTCATTTTCTGGTGTGTTCTATCTTCAGATTTGTCTAGCTTGTTTTTCTCTGCATCCTGTCTTTGTAAGACTGCCATGGTAAAAGTGTCATACACATACTAGGCTATTACCCCCATATCACCAGACCAGGGTCCCCACAGACCAGCAGAGACACCAGGAGTCTAACTCATATGCAAAAGCAAAGAAACTTTATTCAAGTCAGAGCTCAGAGCCTCCAACTTCTCCAATACAGTGGATGGTGTGGAGGGCTCTGAGCTGGTACAAGCCATGCCTATTTATTATGGTAGGAGAGTGAGGGACTTTCCAACTTGGCAGTTGCATGATTGGTTGACAATTACTTGACGCACTTCTATTGGCAAGAAATGATTTCAGCTTGTTATGAACAATAATTGCTAGCTTAATCAATTTACTTTAGACATTAGGTATTTTCCTGAAGAACTGATTGTTTGTTGCTAGGAATAGATATGCTATTTGTCCAGGGAAATTGTTATTGTTACCAGGGTGACATGTCTCCTGGAACAAGTTGGGGTTTTTCCAGTAGCTGACTTCATTCAGAGGACAAGTTAATCATAAAATGGAGTCTGAAAGCAAAATGGAATTTACAATATTGAGCTGGGCCCTTCACAGACCACCTTCTCTCTATTGTTGCTTTCAAGTAGCCTCTCTTTCCCATGTTATTCTCTTGAGAGTTGGGTGTATCCTATCTCTGACTCATTCTGTCAAAACATTCTCTGATTTGTCACTCAGTATGCTCCTCAATTAGACATTACTCTAATACATGGCTGATTACTTTTATAAACTTCACAGTTAGAAATTAAAGTTGTGTGCTAAGGGTGTGTCTGTACTCCAGCCAGAACATATTGTAATCCAGAATATGAATGCATTCCAGCAGGACAATCTAGACCTAGAAGGTCTCAGGATGTGATCTCTTGCCAGAGTAGTGATGTTCTTAGATTAAAATTCCACTATAGAGAGAATTCCTGATTCTCATCTTCTGAGAATCAATTCTAAGAGATCACATAACTTAGCATGCTAAATTGCAGTGTATGGTGCTCTAACATATTTTCTGACCTTCACTACTGTGATTAAAGGAGTGAATAACTTTCATCTAGCTGATGTTCAGTGTTACAGAGCCAAGGACGGTAGATCTCTATTTTATCTGTTAATGGGTACATTACTATTGTGCATTGTCCCAATTTAATTATGCTATATACCACTTAGGGATATAATCTAGTATCAGTTGAATTAATAACAAGCTTCCAAGAAGAGAAATCAGGAGACACTGACCATGATGTGAGAAATCCAGTCTTGTATACAAAGTTTAAGATCTACACTGTAAGAGTCAAAGGTACTGGGTCCTTGGAACTGTAGTTACAGATGATTATGAGCAACTATGTGAATGCCAGGAACCAAAGTGAGTCACCTGTAAAAGGTACAAATGTCCCTAACCACTGGAGAGAATTTCCACTCCTAGAATTGCGTTTTTATGATGACACTAGTATTAGAACTGAGGTTCTTAATTTTTTTCAAAAAGAGCCCTTACCCATGGACCCATTGAAGTTCATTCTTTAAATACTAAAATCAGTTGAACTGGCATCAGGGAGATATGAGTAATTGGTTTGAAAGTTCATTTATCTCTTCTGTGTTCAGATATAAATCTGATCTAAGTAGTTGAATTCACTATGCAGTTATGCTGCATAATGGTATCTCATTTAATTTTCAAAATTCTCTTCAAATCACTGACCGTGGTGACCATAGCTGATGTGTGTTTAGTGACCTAACTAGAGCATTAACATGTGTAAATTGATAGGTTATGAAGATAAACATATTTTACAGGACAACCTGAGGCAATGTGCCAGTGATGACCTTCCTCCTGAGACATGAGCAATTCCACAGCAATTTTCTTAATGTTGGAAAAGCACAAGACGGACAGTAGATTTACTGGGGAGAAATATAATCTCTGTAATGGCCTTTGTTACATTTTGCAGCTTATAAAACATTTCTGTGAGACAAATGTGACTCACTTAGTTTGTGGTGAATTCTTTAGGGTCCATCTGTCTTCACGAATGTGTCAGAAAAGACACTAAAGGCATCATGGAGTGTGCTCCTCAGGGGAGTGTTATCTGCTCTTTAATACAGTAGCCATTTGTAAAATGCTGCAGGAGAAAAAAATAAGTTAAAAGAAACTCATCAGGGGTAGTGCACCTTACTTTGAAAAGGCAGTACAAATGAAGCAAGACAATCTTTTACTGAGTGTTTTCTTTCAGGCCTGAAGATTAATAGTAAAGGGTCAATAACAAGATAATGTTCACAGGTAAAAATACAGGCATTCTCTTTCACATCTGTTTCTATATATGTATGCTTAATATAATTTCATCCTCCAGAAAATTATCTCCTTAAAAGATTATGAAAAATGTCTATTTCAGTTAAAAGCCCTGAGCAAAAAATTTAGTATGAAATATGTAGATGAATTATATGTAAAATTTCTTCTCTCTTAAAATGTTCTATAGTTTTGAACACAGGTATTGGGAAATTGACACACAAAAATGCATTGATACTGGATATCATGTAACACAGATAAATAGAGATAGATGACAGATGATGATGGTTTTGATGGTCAAGATAGATGGTATAGATAGATAGTGTCTTAGTCAGGGTTTCTATTCCTGCACAAACATCATGACCAAGAAGCAAGTTGGGGAGGAAAGGGTTTATTCAGCTTACATCCACATGGCTGTTTATCACCAGAGGAAGTCAGGACTGGAACTCAAGCAGGTCAGGAAGCAGGAGCTGATGCAGAGGCCATGGAGAGATGTTCCTTGCTGGCTTGCTTGCTTCTCCTGGCTTGCTCAGCCTGCTCTCTTATAGAACCCAAGACTTCCAGCCCAGGGATGGCACTACTCCTTTGATCACTAATTGAGAAAATGCCCCACAGCTGGATCTCATGGAGGCATTTCCCCAACTGAAGCTCACTTCTCTGTGATAACTCCAGCCTGTGTCAAGTTGACACACAAAACTAGCCAGGACAGATAGATAGATAGATAGATAGATAGATAGATAGATAGATAGATAGATGATAGATCTTGTTTTAACCCATATAAATCTTATTATATTAGTAGATATCAAATATATAGTGGCATATTTTTATTATCTCATTGCTATAAAATGGATACCCAGAGCTACCTCTTACATAAATGAAAGATTTTATCCTTTGAGAAACATTTCCCAATTATTCATATTATCCTAATCTTTGCTTTGCTTTATATGACTGTTTCAGATTCCTATGTAAGGGAGATTTTGTAGCATTATTTTCTTCATCTGTGTCTTCATACTTTTCCTCAGTAAATTATGATTAGACCTTCCATGGTATTTGCTTTAGTTTGCTTTGTATAGTTATGATACTAGTGTTTAGAATGAAGGTTTGTTTGGTGCACATGTCCTATTGAAGTCCATTACCCATGGCAGAAGCAGAGACCATGGAGGGATGCTGTTTACTGGCTTGTTCCCTATGGCCCAACAAAAGGCATAAGCTTTTAACTGTATTAGAAATCTCTGGGTCATTAGTGAACCACTGATGGGTCTCGGAAAGCTGCCATTACAATGTTCAAGCCTTCTCCACATCCTTTACAAGGATTCTTCCATCTTATTGATTTGATTACAGACATATCAATAGATGTGAGATGACTTCTGACTGCAGTTTTATTTTATTTTACTAATCGGTAGAGATATGGAAACCTTGACATACAATTGCGACTCACTATAATTGTTTCATTCAGAAAACATCTATTGAGTTCTCTGTTTTGTAATCTGTTTATTTGGTTATTTTATTTTCAATTGTATTAATTTTAATACTTTTTGAAATACTAGGTATATGTGGCTTACAAACATTTTTCTCATAAATTGTGTCTTTTAATCCCCACCCATACTTCTATCCCAGGTTTGAGGTCTCACTGTATTTATGCAGCTATCAGTACTTTGTGTCTTTTCTTTATGTAGGTTATTTCATTAATTGTTTAAGGAGGTTTTAACATTCAATGTTTTTCTGATATTTTTCTCTTGTTACTTATATTTTCAGTACTGTGTCAGAAACAAATGGCAAATCAACTGCAAGATCTTTTTATTAATCTAGAATTCACCATTTATTTTCTAATTCATGTGTCTTTCATTCTCTGAGGTAAGTTTTATTTATAATGAAATAAGATAAGGTACAACTTTATATATTTGCTTATAGTTATTCATGTTTCATGACAGCATTTACTAGAACGGCTGCATTGTATATTCTTTGTGTCTTAGATTAGTTCTGGCTTCTATATTATGTTGCATTTTTTTAAATCAGCTATCATCTATCTATCTATCTATCTATCTATCTATCATTAATCTATTTATCTAAAACATAAATGTTCTCATTTTTAGTACCATACTGTTTCTCATATTACCTTAATATTATAATTGGAACTTAGAAACTGTTATGCCTATTTTCCTTTTTTTAAAAAATTATTGCATAAGATAGGTTTAATGTTTAGGTTTCTCTATATTTCATAGTTATTTCATGATAGTTGATTCTAGCTTTTAACAGTCTGAGGGATTTTGATAGTGATTACATTGAGTCTATAGAATACCTGTGGCATTATGTCATATTGATAATATTATTTATTTGAATTATTTGATGTGAGAAATTTTGTTAATGCATATAATTTTAAATTTCATTTGATTAGTGTTTTAAGCAATGTAGTGGGCTAGAGAAGTGTTTAGTGGATACAAACAAATACTGTCCCTCTAGAGATCCCAAATAGTGTTCCTAGCACCAGTTCCAGCTGGCTTAAGACTCTCTATAACTGTAGCTCCAGATGATCTAATGATTCTGGCTGCAATGAACACCTATATACGCATGTGATCATACTCACATACAGTAGCCATATACTGACATATAATGAAAAACAATAATAAATGAATGTTTTAAATTCAGTGTATTTTTTTCCATTATGAACCAAAATGTAATAACATCTCTGAAGCCTTTCCCTTTCTTATTTCCCAAAATTCATCTTCCACCTCATTCCCAGTGCTCATGTGGAAAAAGTCCTGATGTACTACTCTAATAATAAAATAAATGAGTAAAATAAATCTAAGCCATATGGAAATAGAGGTTAATAACTTAGTAAAGACAGCCTCGTGGTGAATTGGCAAAAGCCACCAACTTCCATTTGTCACTCTGTGTGGGACAATGGACTGTGCCAGGAAACTTGGTAAGGTTGAGTGTGATGGAAGCCTGGAAACCTCTGAGAAGATGGTAGGTGCTTCACCTGCTTATGACCAGGCCCCTGTCATGTGACCATACTCTCTACATAGGAACAAGACCTATAGTCATGCAGATCAGAATAGAGTTCTCCATACTAATAATACCTTATGGTATCTATAGGCCCTGGGGATTTAGCCAATAACCTTCCCTTCCCAGACATTCTTTTATGCAAAAGGGATTTAATCTCTGGTCCACTGTAAGGAAGTTGTATGTACCCATTTTCCACTATGAATAGTCAATAAACACCATGGATAAGCATAGACTATCTTTTTCATCAAGAGCTGCTGTGGGGAGAATGGCAGAAGCCTATTTCTATTGTCTTCTGCAGCTCCCAGGACTCCCAGACAATTGCAGCTAAGCTAAGGACAATTATGAGTGAGCTAAGCCTACGTTCCCTATTTCCCTGGCCACAGGCTCATCCTCTGCCCATGGGTATCCTTCGTTCCTGACTCCTCCTTGACTTCCCATGGCATCTGGATTTTCTGAAGTCCGAGAATCCCCTGACTCTATGTGGTCTCGAGCTGTGATTGGATGTCCAGGTGCTTGGGAATCCCAGCTTTGAGCTCAGCCTGGTGGTTTCTAACTCTGGCTGAGGCCCCCAGACAAGGATGTATTCTCCTACCCCCTGATCAGTGCACTGGAGTTTCCCACAAACCCATCACCTTACAGTGGTCATACGATAAATAAAGTATAGCATATCTTGTTTCGCTTGCCCCACACCAAACCAAAACTTTGGAAAAAATAATACATAGAAAAAAATTCAGATTACAGGTAAATTTGAGAAAGATGACTTGTATGTTGATTCTTTTTGTTCACCTTTTAGATTGTGGGCATTTTCATTCTATCACTCTTGTTTTCATTAGATATCTTCAAAGTCTGTGCTCATGTTTGTACACTAGTTTCGAATCAGGGTGATCCTTTTAGCACATGTTGTAAAAGCTTCTAATTGTGGTTTTTAAATAGCTACTCCTGTTACTATCTTGATAGTTATCAACAAAATAACAAAATGAAATAAAAAGAAACATACAAATTGAATCTTGAAATAATTTTCTACAGTCATTAAATCAAAATTATTAACTGATATGCTAGCTGATCAACAGAGACCCAATCATAGTTACCCACTTACCAATATACCAAGAGAAGAGCATTAGAAAAGATGAGAAGAGGAAGGCAAAAGAAAGAAAAAGAGTGCAGACTTCAAAAGGAGGGGGAGGAAAAATGAGAGGGACAGAAAAACAGAGAATAAAGGAGAAGATGGAAAGGAATGATGAGGAAAGAAGAGGAGAACAAAAGGGAAGAGAGAAGGAAAGCGAATAATGATAAAAGACAAAATGTGGTCATGGTGGAAGAAGGAGCAGAAAGGTTGTAAGGGTCAGAAATATGGACATCAGAAGCAAAAAGGGTATTCGCTTGACATATTAGGGCAATATCATACATGAACTCAAAATAATTATGACTTCATGCACAATACCTGCAAAGGGTCAAATGAGTAAAAATATCAGATAGGGCATGGGAGATATTAATGACAATTCATCCCTGTATACAAAGCTAATGGTAAGTGATTTGTTTTTTCTGGAGGAAGGAGAGTCAGGTTTATTTTCCAAGAATGTTGCCCCCAAAAAGCTTCTGATGTTACAGTAGATGGTCCTATTCTTATGCATATATCTAGTCTGCAGTACACTTGAAAACAAAAGAATATGTGAAATTGGAAGGTTAAAGTATTCAGGGTGACAGGGGAATGACTAAGGGAAGGGTAGTACATGAAGAGGGTTAATAGACAGGAATAGGCTTATGAATTTGCATATTTTTAATTTGGTTTTTCTTCTGTCTTTTATTTTTGAGATTATAATATAATTACACCATTCACCATTTCACTGTCCTTTTGCTAAGTTCCCACGTTTACCTCTTTTTGCTCTTTTTCAAATTTATGATCTCCTCTTTCTAGTAATTGTTAAATGAATAAAAGTTTATGTGTATATTCCTAAATATATCTTTTTCACTCTGTATTATATTGCTTATATGTATGTTTTCAGGGCTGATCATTCAGTATCAGTAATCTAGCGGTGTATTGGTCCTTTGTGAAGACTGTCCAATTTTCAAAATTTACTAGTTGCTTATAGTACTCTGTGTAGTTGGTCAATGTTGTAGTTCATAGGCTTCACAGATTGGTAGTTCTGTTGATTGCTTCTCTCCTTTAGAAGGTTGCATGGTGCCTTCTGCAAGAAATGATGTGTGGGTTTAAGCAAAACACATGTGCATATTTGAAGTTCTCAAGACATATAAAAAAGTGACTGAGATCATTTGCTGTAGAGCCATGTCTGTTTCATAAATTGTGATTCCTTTTGATTTGAGTACTTGATTTGGTACCAGTCATGTTTCTAACAGATTTGAGTAACTCATAAAAAGTCAAATGCCATATTCTTCCTTTGTTTCTGATTATGACTAAATTTCTTTTTAAATATTGAAGGGTCTTTAAACCTTATTTAGTTTTGAACCCTCTTGAGTTCTTAAGTAGCCAATGTATTAAGAAATTTTTCCTTTAAGATCAATATATATGGCTGTAAAAGAACATCATTAAAATCCACATGTAATCCAGTTCAAGACATTTTACTTGTCACACAGTAGACAATTATATGCATGACATTCTTAATATACAGGGTCCTAGGTTATTTTTCATGATTTATTTTTTTCTGCATTTCTTCCTAATGACCAAGCTCTTAATTTGGCACAAACAGATTAATATCAAATGCAGATCACTTCTTTTTTGGGTTTTGGGACCACATATTTATGAAAACATAGTTGTCAGAAAAGACCAATTTAATAAAGTCAAACTAAAAGTCTTTTTAAAGAATGATTGGAATTTGTGTACAGAGCAGTTATCAGGGAAGGAATGGCCTTCTGGTTTTTGGAGTGCTACAAGCAAAATAATCAAGATCAACAACACCTTGCTTTCGTTAATTTTTTTTTTTTTAGAGAATAGCCTATTTCATCCTCACATTGATTTTTGTTGATAGTTCAAATGTTTCCATTTGATAATGTGCATGGTCATTTATACCCAGGTACTGCTAAACATATCAACTATGGGGAAGGGGAAGACAGCCTTCCACCCTTCTCATTCAGCTACCACTTCCACTATTGCTTACACAGAACATGTCTCTAGAGATGATCAGTTCTAGAGAAAAAAGCTATAAAGAAAGTGAAAGAAAAGAAGACCTTTTCAAAGTCAGTTATGGAAACTGAATTTCTGAGGGGAATTGATAGCAAGAAAAAGATCAGAGTAAGAAATACAGAGAGGAGCTGGGCAGTGGTGGTGCATGCCTTTAATCCCAGCACTTGGGAGGCAGAGGCAGGCAGCCTGGTCTACAGAATGAGTTCCAGGACAGCTAGGGCTATACAGAGAAATCCTATCTGGAAAAGCAAACCAAAGAGAGAGAGAGAGAGAGAGAGAGAGAGAGAGAGAGAGAGAGAG